>QNUK01000122.1:1451430-1486430 GCA_013621035.1 Clarias magur
CCAGACAATTTACCAGATTTCCTGGTCCTAAATTAGATTTATCATTGTGTATGCGCACAATACCTTGTTTTTCCATTACGCTTCTCTCATGTCATCCTTAGTCTTTCAAACCTATTTTAGTGAATTCCTTTAATGAAAGGTCAGATTCGTATATTTGTGCCAAAGCTCATGACAACAATTGCAATGACATCGAAAAGTTTTCAGAACCTCAGCTCATCATTGTGTTTAATATCACTGAACATTTAACAGTTCAGTTTGATGTACAGTGGTGTTTCGGTTGTGATATGCCATCTAGTGTGTGTCAGGTTTAAATGTTCTGAATTTGCATAAAATACACAGCGAGTGTGTGAACGATGCTGCTTGAGTTAACAGAAACCTCATTTCCCCTCTCGTCTATTCCAGCAACTCAGCTTTCAACATCACCAGTACACTAATTACTGTACTGGCATGATCATTGTGTGGCTTAACAAACAAACAAACAAACAAACAAACAAACAAAAACAAACAAACAAACAAAAAGGAAGCCTTAATTAAAAATACAAGAAAGTCTGGCTCTTTGAAAGCAAAACATGAGAAATGAGGGGAGGCTCAATATTACAGTCGTCCCTTTCCCAGTGGCCATGCTGACTAGCCTCCAAGTCATCTATGCAAGTTATTTAAAACATACTCATGTAGTATGTCTAGTATAAGGGTTGAAATCTGTCCTGAAGACATCTGAATGTCAACATGTTTATGGCTTGAATATATCCTGAAAACATCTGAGGAACCAACAGGACTCTAGCTGGTATGGTCCTGAAGACGTCCTGCCTATCTGTGCCCCATTTATATATATATCAGTCCCTCCAAATAATCCCTCCTTGGACCTTGGAGTCCCTCCAAATAATATATGGCTTAACCCTTCCATGCTTTCTCTTTTATAGTGTTTTAACTTACCACTTTCTTTTGCCCCCTGCTGGTCAATATCAATAGTCCAAAAAAAAAAAAAAAAGAGAAAAGAAAATATACACTGTAACTAGAAATGAGGCTTCAAAACTTCCAAACCAGCAGATTTTTTTGCTTCACTCCAGATCAAGACACTCATAATCATTCCGAGAACAGAGTGCGAGCGGGTTTAATAATGTGCTACCGGCTGTGTGTAGCTTTAGAAACACTGCAGTGTGTGTATCATGAATGTCCTGCAGGGACACATGGTGTAATGCCGCGGTTTTTTTCATTTCTCACTGGCCTGCAAACAGGTGCATAGGCTTTATTACAGTCCACAATTAGCCTATTTATTTTCATCACATTTTTATGAATATGGCTTGCACTCGGTCATCTGGAGGAACTTCTTTATAAATTACAAAAGTCACATATATCACCAAGTTATTATATTTTTACATGATTTATCAATGCTTTCTAAACATAGGGGGGGGGGAAAGAGATTTAAGATTGAGGCCGTTTTTGGTTTGGTTTTGTTTTTGTCTCTTTATTTTCGGGGTCATCACATCAGATAACCCGATCCACAAGATCTGGCACAGGTGCCATTCTTGTCACAGCCTATCCAGTTTTTCCTGGCTTGGGACCAGTTCTGAACCTCAGTTTTATACATTTGATCACTTGCTCAAGTGCCCAACAGTGGTGACGTGATAGAGGCAGGGTCTCGAACCTCTGACCCCCTGATCAACAATTCATAACCTTAACCATCTGAGTAGAATGCACACACATTAAGTTTATAATAACCCCCATACTTACCATCTGTTTTTGTATACTGTATATTATAGTATATACAGAATAAAGCTTTATCTATACCACAGTGCTTTTTAATTCTCGATTCTGACTGGTTGATTCTCAGAGTGATTTTTTTTCTTCCAATATAGCAGTAGGTCTGATATGAAAAAAAAAAAAAAAAAACAGAACTTATTTAAAATTTTCTAAAAGATTCTCCAGTGTAACAAATGCAGAAAAGTCTTCAAGATTGAAGATCCTTCGCTTCTGCGCCTCTGGATATGTAAAATTCAGACATTACCTCAAAATAAAGTGACAAATACTTCAAGCAATGCAATCTATTGTAAGTAAGAAATCAGACACAGCTTAAGATGATCAAGCATGAGATCTTGATGACTTAATAGTTACCATTTATTTGGAAACTAGCAGTTTTGGCACTAAAGACAAAAACAAATTCTTGGCAGCTCTAAAGCCTTCAAGCCAACATTATATTCCTCTTTTCCACTCTGATTAAGCTAGCAAAAAAAAAAACAAAAAAAAAAAGAGTAAAGGGTGTGTGTTCAGATCTTGAGCAGTCACTGGTATGTTTTACAAGAGACTTGCTATGACTTTTGTGTATTTTTAAGCAGAAGACAACGAGAGCCTGTTTTCCTTGGACTGGTGCTGCACAGCTGCGGGACAATTCTCAGTCTGATTAATGTTTTGGTGGAGGAATGAGTCCGATAGCTTGCAGATGTGGCTCGCCCTGAGCAGTAATGCTGCACTTTCAAAGGTAGATGAAATCATGCAGATGCTGGTGGAACTTTGCATCATGGGAAGGAATAAGTCTTTTTTGTGTGTTTGTTTTTCAACCCAAGCCTGTGGTGTTGTGCCAGGCTTCTAATGGTGCCATAGTGATCGTGTAAATAAATAAATAAATAAATAAATAAATAAACAACTAAATAAACAAGAAGAATCTTTACTAGTTCATGTGCACCTGCCATTTTCCATGTTCCTTTAATTGTGATCATTTGACCAGCAGTGTATCCAGAATCCACAAGGAGCACTCAGTGTGAGGTGGGGATACACCCGGAATGTGACACCAGTTCATTAAAGGGCACTGGGTACTGACACACTCACACATTTGCACAGCACAGGACAATCTATTAAACTTGATTCCCATACTGGCATATCTTTCTGCGGTTGAAGGAAACTGGAGAATCTGGCAGAAGTCATTAACCTTGGCAAGTCTCTCTGGAACTGTACTGTAATGATCTACACCATTCTTCCAGAAGAGGTTCCCTCAGCTGCTGTTTTGATGTTTGCAGTAGAGAGTCTTCCTCTGGGTTGAGATCTTCTGTGAAGTGTGCATAGCATTTGATTAATGTTACCTTCCTTACTGTTTAATGAGTCCTTGTGTTGTGTGAATTGGGGCGGAGTCATCCTGGAAGAGACGAGATATGATCAACGAGATTTGTTTTACAGTTGAGAAAAGTTTGTATTGGTTTGCAGCTTCATAAATGAGCATTTTATATATTTCTTTCATTTCGCATTGTTTTATATTGTAGCATGCTACATAATCCATGATGTGATCGATTCGGTAATTATAGTGGAACTAATAGGAGATGTCTATAACGAGTTAAGAATGTAAGTCTGAATCCTTGAAAGGACCTAAATGTTTTAAGGGTTAAACCACTGTTATCGTCATATAATCTCAGAAAATGGGCCAAGCCATCTTGGCATGTCCTAACTACTGTACCGTGCCCTTCGAGCAAAAATGAACAGATCTACATCTAGGCACTTGGCAGACACCCTTATCCAGAGCGACTTACATTTTTATCTCACTACATCTGAGCAATTGAGGGTTAAGCGCCTTGCTCAATGGCCCAACAGTGGCAACTTGGTGGTTGTGAGGTTTGAACCTGGGATCTTCTGAACCGTAGTCCAATGCCTTAACCACTGAGCTAACTCTACCCCTTGTACATTATAGGAACTCATCTTGGAGCTATTGCCACATCCCCCATACTGTCCTTTTCCGCCATTTCCACATTTTTGCACCATTAAAGGAGTTCCTGGGAGTCAAGTGTTTCAGATGTAAAGCAGCCAGTCCGATCAAGGCTCTGGAATACTGAGAAAACTTTCTACCTTGATGGTATCCAAGCACTAGTGAAACACTGGGCAAAGTGCATGGAGAAATAAATCTAGTTTTTCACTCTCATAACTGTGTTCTGGTTCTTTTGTTCTGTCTTCTTCAGTTCCTGGTTTGACTTGAATGCCAGTCTGTTTAATCCAAACATTTGCTATCATATATGATTGATTTCATGTTTTGTTCACAAGGTTCCATTTTGAAACGCTGCCATTCTTGTAATCCAGTTCGCTACGCAACGGAAAATTAGAACCAGATTAGCCCTTTGTACCATAGCATTGTTCATCTTAAAGGAATACTTGAAGGCTTTCCAACCTAATTGTTGTCTACCAAATCTGTAGCATGTGTGCGCTTGTTGGGGAAATGATATCATTGTTAATAAAACAACAACTAAAAGAACAGAAAAATATTTTTTTCTCGAATCTCGATTCTGATTGGGTGGAAGGTGTGGTCGAATTTTGTGCCGATACTGTTGCTTTTTATTTGGACTCTTCACACCTCTCTGTTGTTCTCCTATGACGCAAATTATTTTTTCTTAGTTGAATTAACGTTTCAGACGTTTAGAAATCGTTTTTAACGTTTTAGAATTCACCTTCTCAGAGATAGGTTATTGCAAACTAAAGTCCTATGCAGATGGGATTCCTTTTTGAAATGAAGCTGGGATTTGATACTGGACCAAAATTAGGATTAAAATGTTCATTATTCCAGAGTTTTGGAATGTCGAATTTGCTTCATGCATACTTGTGGTTTCTTATACTGTAAGGTTCATGGCATTGCCAGTTTTTTTTTTTTTCCCACAAATACTAAAAACGTCCTTGTGTTCAATCTGAAAATAGTGGTATCCACACATCCATTGTTTTGCGGTCAACTAACTCTCAGTGTTCAACATCAACACTGTCCCTCATATGCACAGTGAACCGAAGTAGGGATATTCAAATGCCATTACTTATCCAATATGCCCTCAACCCCCGCCAGCGCAAGACGTGGTGACACTACAATCAAAAACGAAGAGGGAGAATTTACGGGAAGCTATGAGAAGCTCAGAGGCTCTAATAAAATGTAATCCTATTATGTGGTTTTCCCTAGAGGGTGGTGATAACAAACGTTTTCCTAATAACACAACGAGGCCATTCCCAAATGGGGAACTTCTAGTCTGGTTGCCTCCTGTGGCCACTTATTAGCTTCTCCAGGGGTCGGAGTGCAATCAAATATTGCACAGCCCATAACCGAGAGCTCGTCAAGTTGCACTTCATGTTTTAGAAGAAGCCCAGTCAAACCAGATTGACCAAACTAACCCAAATTGACTGTTACCCTTATAGGTCAATTGGTAGGCTACGTCTTTTGCGAAAGAAAATTGGATTAAATATCGAATAAAGTGTTAGTCATTGACTCTGACCCCAGTTTTGGGTCCTCGCTAGCAACAGAGCAATGGTAAAGTAAAACAAATGCCTTTCATCACACTTGAGTTGTGTTAATCTGCATTGTTTTTCTTGCCATATGTGTCAGGGCTCCTGGGTAGAAAGCGCAAGGCGGGGGGGAGCGGAAGTCGGATTTGGAGAAAGCGGTAGGTGGTGGTACGTCTCAGGAGGAGGCCAATCACAGAGTCTCCACCCTCATCCTGCCACAGAGCCCTGGGTGGACTCAGGTGCACCATGCACATGATAATAATGCCTAAACTTGTTTGCTGATAGATTCAGTTCCTGAGTATGAAAAAAAACAAAAAAACATTATACTTCTCCAAGAAGCAACAAAAAGAAAGGGAGTAATAAATCAGTTTTCTGTTCATGTCAGCAGCTAGGCCTGGAAGTCACTGACACAGTGCATCTGGTATGACTGTGTCACTAATGGAAACACAATGTGCTCTATAAAACAATTGGCAAGTTTGTAATCATAAAAATACAACGTCAAGGTTCGGGGTTTGGTTAGAGCATCATGAATTGCCCATCTCTGAGCATGTCCTTTTTTATGTTGCTATGAACAATATACTTTGGTGTTCATCTTGTTTTTAATTTGAGCCTTATCTTGACCCCAGTCCACATCTGTGATATATTAAAACTCATTTATTTAAAACCTTATTATTTTTATTTAAAAAATAATAATTAAATGTAATTGTATTAATTGCATTTTATTTATTAATTATATTAATTAATTAATTAATTAATTAATTATATATTTATTTTAAGTTTTATGACACGTTCTGAATATTGAGCTCATTATCGTTCTATCAATCATTTTCCTCGGTTCAGAAACTTTGCTTATTCAGCCCACTTTTGGTAGATAAACTTTAATTATTCAATACATTTTTGAGACTGTAGAACATTTTGTTTGCAATATTAAACATCTATCAATTCATGTATTTGATTTTATACAGACGACAAGTGCACAATGTTTTTGAACTAAACTCAAACCCTGTAATTAAATGTGGGAATAGAAAAGGGGATCATCCCCTTTAAAATAATCACATTTTGTTGCCTAAAATGAAGACAAATGCAATTTTTGTTTTATGCAATTGTATTTACTGAGAAAAAAAAAAGAATTAGTAAAGGGTCACCATAATATATCACCTTTTTAATGGCACACAAAGTCTATCTCACATCTAGACTCACTCACTCATCTTTGCGGAACTCCTCGAGTTGATGGTGACCATTTGCGGGCTACAGTCTTCAAGTAATTCCACAGATTTTCAATGAGGCCATGCAGTGACATTCACCTATTTCTCCTTCAACCACGGTGTGATCAGTTTTGCTGTGGGCTTTGGGTCATTCAAAGTCTTGTTGGAAAGTGAACCTTTTTCTCATTCACAACTTTCTGTCATAGCACATTTTCCTCAAGAATTTGAGGGTATTTTGCCCCATCCATTTTTCTTATATCCTGACAAGTCCCTGCTGCAGAAAAACACCCCATAACAGGATATTAACACCTCCATGCTTTACTGTAGGAAAGGTCTTATTTGGATGGTGAGATGTAACGTTTGATGTTGTTTCTGTTTAACGCTTCCTGTTTTTGTATCGTTGCAGCGAAAGTTTCGCGTTCGTATCAGCATTTAAATTATATAGCTTTTTGTTCATACAATAATAATATTATTAGCAACTAATATTGACATTTTCATACGATTGGGCTTTGCCGTTTTTTTTCCATTTTTTGCACTTTTTGGAGAACCCACGAGTTTCTTCGTCTAAACGGAATCTAGCTCCAAATGACTAAACTCTATAATGGATACTATTCGGCTTTTGCAGTGTGTGGAGTGTGTGGACATTCTTCCTCCATCATTAGTGGCAACTTTATTTGTGGTAAGTGTGTGATAGTTAGCACTCTCATGGAGAAGATATTAGCATTAGAAAAGTGCATCCAGACTTTAGAGAGGGTTAGAGAGCGCGAGAGCAGCGTTACTCCCGTAGCGGAAAGTCTGGGTGCCGCAGGCGGAGAATCTGGCATTAGAGCCCTCACAGCGGGGCGAGTGGGTGACAACTCGGCGGCATACTCGTTCAGCCAAAGCTAACACTCTGGCTAGCCCACCGGAGCACACCTCTTCTGCGGTTCACGTGTCCAACCGGTTCGCTCTCCTCAGTGATGCACCCGCTGAGAAAACTGAAAGAGCTCTGGTTATAGCCAGAGCACCGGACATAGCAGGTAATCTTAGGGCTCTAGGACAGCATAGGGTCTCCTAGATAGTGGTACATTCTGGAGCTAACGATATACGTCAGTCAGAGGTTAGTAAGAGTAACTTTATTGAGGTGTTTAAACTAGCGAAGGCGATGTCTGATGAAGTAGTTTGCTCTGGTCCCATCCCAATGAGACGTAGTGACATAGCTTACAGCAGGTTATGGTCGCTAAACCACTGGATGTCCAGGTGGTGCTCGGAAAATAACGTGAGCTTTATAGACAACTGGAAGACCTTTGAGGGCAAAACTGGCCTGTTAGGGCGGGACGGTGTCCATCCCACTCGGGAAGGTGCTGCTCTCATTTCTTGTAGTATAGCACATAGTCTCAGAAGAGGCCTAGTTAATCGGTGACAATCCAGAGCCCAGGCCAGGGAGCAGACAGACAGGCTAAACCAACCGTCTGCTAGCTGCATAGAGTCGTCACTCAGGGTTCATCATATTGAGACTGTGTCTGTTCCCTGAGCTAAACATAAATTTAGAAAGACTCAGAAAGTCTGTTTTAGTAATTTAATTAACATAGATACCACAAACTCAGATCACACTGAATGCGCAGCCGGCACCTCTGATCTGAAGCTAGGACTGTTAAAATAACTGCTAAAGCAGTTATTGCTAATGAAATTATCACAGATCTGGAGTTTGATATACTCTGTTTAACAGAAACCTGGATTAAACAGGACGAGTACATAGCTCCTCTCTTCTAGAAGCTAGTCCTCCTGTATACATCTACATACACCAGCCTCGGTTAACTGGAAGAGGCGGATGCATCACAGTTATTTACAACGATAATCTGTCTATCATACAAAAACACGGACACAAATGTAATGCATTTGACGTTCTCGATAGTAACATAAAAAGTGTAGCTACAAATATTGAGTCTGCTCAGTCGATCCCACTAATTATCATTTACAGACCCCCAGGGGCGTACTCTGAATTTCTCTGTGAATTTGCAGATTTCCTCTCAAACCTAGTCATTTCTGTAGAAAAAGCGTTAATTGCTGGAGATTTTAATATTCATTTTGAGAATCCAGAAGACCCTCTGAGAACAGCATTTATGTCCATACTGGACTCAGTAGAAGTAAATCAAGGTGTAGTAGGACCCACTCATAAAGCAGGTCACACTCTAGATTTAATATTATTCTTCAGATTAAGTATAAGAAATTTATCACGCAGAAATCTCCACAACAACAACATACAGTAGTGAGCTTTTTTTTTTCTTCATGAACTTTTTTAATAATAAAATTGCAAACATTAGGCATAAAATTGAGGCTTTGAAACCGGACAGTGTAATTGATGCAGATGTTAAACTAACATGTCAGATCGGAACTTAGAATACTTTACTCCTCTTGAAGAGAATGAACTAATTGCACTCATCTCTTCTGCAAAATCATCAACCTGTGTATTAGATCCTATACCGACACATTTTCTCAAACAGATAGTGCCAGAAATAACAGAACCCCTGTTGAAAATAATTAATTCTTCACTCAGCAGAGGGTATGCTCCAAAATCTTTTAAATTAGCAGTTATTTAATCGATAATTAAGAAGTCTGACCTCGACCCCAGTCAGCTGTCCAATTACAGGCCGATATCAAACCCCCCCTTTATCTTTAAGATTCTGCAAAATATAGTAGTGGAGCAGCTATGCTCATATCTACATAGAAATAATGTACATGAATTGCATCAGTCAGGATTTAGGCCTCATCACAGCACAGAGACAGCACTCGTTAAAGTAGTAAATTACCTCCTATTGGCCTCTGATCAGGGTTGCATAACTATACTTGTGTTACTGGACCTCAGTGCAGCTTTTGACACCATTGATCGTAGTATTCTCCTTCACAGATTATAAAATGTAGTAGGAATTAAGGGAACAACCCTCTCCTGGCTCAGATCCTATTTGACTGATCATTATCAGTATGCAGATTTAAATTGTGTTTATTCTGCATGTTCTCTAGTGGAGTTTGGTGTCCCACAGGGTTCAGTTTTAGGCCCACTGCTCTTTTCCCATTACATGCTTCCTTTGGGAAACATAATCCGTAAGCATGATATTAATTTTCACTGTTATGCTGACGACACACAGTTAATGGTCTCAGCAAAACCAGATGAGAGAAACCAGCTTGCTAAAGTTGAGCAATGCGTAAAGGATATAAGAGACTGGATGCTAATTAACTTCCTTCTGCTTAATCCTGATAAGACAGAAGTTCTAGTCATAGGACCGCATGCAGCTAGAAGCAAGATTTTAGATCACACTGTAATTTTAGATTCTGTTCTATCTAGTACAACAGTAAAAGACCTTGGTGTGATTATAGATTCCAGTCTTTCATTTGAAGCTCATGTAGACAATATCACCAGGATAGCATTCTTTCACCTCAGAAATATTGCCAAGTTAAGTAATATATTGTCACTAGACGATGCAGAAAAACTAGTTCATGCTTTTATTTACCTCAAGGTTGGACTATTGCAATGCTTTACTGTCTGGTTGTTCAACTAGGTGTATAAGCAAACCTTAATTAATTTAGAATGCAGCAGCCAGAGTCCTCACTAGAACCAGATGATACGAGCACATCACCCCTATCTTATCTTCACTTCATTGGCTCCCCATGAAATTTCACATTGATTTTAAAATACTACTTTTGACATATAAAGCATTAAATGGTCCCGTACCACAGTATCTGAGTGAACTGTTAGTGTCTTACAATCTGCCACACCTACTTCGATCAAAGGATGCAGGCTGCTTGTCAGTACCGTGTATTATTAAAACTACAGCAGGGGGCAGAGCTTTTTCTTACAAAGCCCCAAAGTTATGGAATAGTCTTCCTATTAATGTTCGAGACTCAGACACAGTCTCAGTGTTAAGGTCTAGGCTAAAAACCTATTTATTTGACCAAGCATTTTGTAAATAGATTTGCATTAGGTAAAGGAGCAGATCTGGGGGACTCATGGACGTAGAGTATTCTGGTGAACTGGTATGTTTAGATGCTGTCTTCCTCAGCATTTATGTCCATACTGGAATCACTCGAAGTTAGTGATTAGTAGGACCCACTCATAAAGCAGGTCACACTTTAGATTTAATATTATTCTTCGGATTAACTATAAGAAATCTATTCACAATTCCACTGTCTGAAGTTATCTCAGATCACTATCTTATCTCAATTAAAGTGTGGCATAGTAATAACTCATGATCAACAACTCGATCAGGCGAGTGAATATTTAGAGTCGACATTCCATTATACCTTAGATAATGTGGCTCCAGTAAAAAGAAAATTGATTAGAGATAAGAAACTCGCTCCCTGGTATAATGATCACATGCACAGTTTAAAACAGACCGCTTGGAAATTAGAAAGTAAATGGCGTCAAACCAAATTGTTAATATTTCAAATAGCATGGAACGAGAGCATCCTGAACTATAGAAAAGCCCTTAGTGTAGCTAGATCAACATATCTCTCCACTCTTAAAAATGTCTTACAAAAATAATCCTGGATTTTTATTTAATAGCGTAGCCAAATTAACCAGAAATAAGACGACTGCAGAAATCTCCACAACAACAACATACAGTTGTGAGAACTTCATGAACTTTTTTCATAATAAAATTGCAAACATTAGGCATAAAATTGATGTTCTCTCATTGATCACTCAGGTTTGTTGACGGTGAGGTGATTGGTTGCTTTACATTTCAGGGAGCCCTCATGTCTGTGTTTGCTTCTGGCTCTCCCTTTTACTTATGCTGTTATAGTTAGTCCTGTCAGAGTCTCTGCTTGCACTCTACACTAAATATACATTCACCTTATACATTATGTGAGTGTGACCATATCTTACTTTTATCTCTCCTCTTCTGCTCTCCCCCCCTTCTCTTTCCCTCTCTCTGTCAAGTTACACATGTCGTTCCTGAGCTGCCATTGATCCAGACTCCCTCTGCTCTCTGGATCTGTCTGACTCATCCTGGTGCCCCGCTTCTGGTTGGAGATCTCGTCACATGGATGTCCTGTGTGTCTCTTTGGAATGCGTCCGGTGTCTGGGGATGGTTTCACTCTACCATGAAGACGGTTCTGGCCTCAGCTGATGTTGACAGCTGTTTCTCTGCGGACTAGGCTACAGACGCTTGATAGTTCAGGACTGAAATTTCCTACAAGTCTACCTGAGCCTCCAATAACTACGTGGACTCCATATTAACATCAATTAACATCTGTTAACAACTGTTATACTGAACTGCCTGCCACCTAACAGAGAGTATGAATGCAGATCAATTCCTGCTTTCTGTTTCACCCAAATGAGGATGGGGTCCCTGTTGAGTCCGGTTCCTCTCAAGGTTTCTTCCTACTGCCATCTTAGGGAGTTTTTCCTTGTCACTGTCGCCCTCGGCTTGTTCATTAGGGACTATCTGACCATTTTGATTCATACACATTCATATTTCATACAAACTTAAATAATTCTTTTGATTGTGTAAAGCTGCTTTGCGACGATGACAATTGTTAAAAACGCTATACAAATAAGATGGAATTGAATTGAATTGAATTGAGATGTTGTGGAAGTAATAAAATTTTAGTCTCATCTAACCATAATACTTTTGACCATGTGGCCTCAGAATCTTCAGTTTGTGTTTTTGCAAAGCTCAGTGGCTTAGGCTTTTTCTTCCAACCCCACACAAGCCACATTTGTGGAGAATTTGTGATGTTGTTACATTCACACATTGACCGCTCTTACGTCATTCGTCGTAAGTTCCTGCAACTGCTTCAGAGTTGCTGTAGGCCTTTTTGTAGCCTCTTTGACCAGTTTCCTCCTGGCTCTTTCATCTATTTTGGAGTGACATCCTGATCCAGGGTGTGTCTGTGTTGTGCCCGATACTTCCCACTTCTTAATAATAGACGTCCCTGTACTTCTAGGCAGTGGAAGCCTTTGAAAAAAAAAAAATTGTAATCTATCTCCTGCCTTGTGTCTGTGCACAACTTTATCCTGGAGATCCTTTGACAGTGTCTCCATTCATAGTTGATTGTTTGATTCAGCTGCAGTACTAGGGAACAAAATGGTTCCGCTTTTCAAGCTAATCAAAATGACCACAGCTGATCACAGTTTATCAAATCAAACGTCATTTACCATTGAGAATGTGATTAACTTCACCTGATTGTGTTTACAAGTCAGTTTTAGGAGGTGGTGATCCTTTTCCAATTAAGGATTCTGTTTTTTATTTTTTTCATGTTGGTGTTATATCTTTTACTTGACTGTTAAAAGTTTCACCGAGTCAATACAACCAGATAAAACAAAACCTGTCTGTCTTAATTTTAGCAAAACATCAAAATGCGATTATTTTAGGGGTGTGATTCTTTTCTAAACCCAACCGTATAGAACTTTTTATTAATAACTTATTTATATTTACCTTTACTACCTTAGGTACACCTGTTCAATTGCACATTAATGCAAATATCTAATAAGCCAATCACATGGCGGCAACTAAATGCATTCAGGGATTTGGACATGATCAAGACAAAACAGATGAAGTTCAAACTGAGCATCAGAATGAGAAGAATGGTGAAAGTCACTTTGAATGTAACATGTGCTTGCTAGGCTATCATTCATTTAGACGTGTATGTAACTATTTGCAAATTAACAACAGGACTTTCAAAATATGGAAATGAATTGGAAAATTATCAGTTTGTCAAAGTTAAATTCAAATTCCATTTCTTTTGTCACAACTTTATCCTGTACATAACCATACACAGTAGGACATGCGTTGAAATTTGAGATGAAATATGCAACTCTACATAAGTTTGGAGACACTGTCTGAGATGACAATAGAAAGAAACCACGAGAGGAACCAAACTCAACTGGGAACACATTCTTCTTTGGGTGATATTAGATAATCCATAAATCAGTTCATGCTCTATGTGAATCCTATGAGGCTGAAAGTTAAATAGCATGGGAAATGTGTTTAGGTTAATATAAAGGTGATTTTTGTGGTCAGGTACACAACTATTCATTGTAATTTCCAGTCTAATCTATTGTGTGAATTCAGTAACAAGCTACCACGGAGAACCTGCCTGCATCAGCTGAGTGCAAAACCATTTTTGTGGACATCGAGTGGAGCTGTCCTCAGTCACCACATGCATCCTAACCAGACCATATGGGGTCATCCTCAGCAGCAAGCCAGAGCCATCCATGTGATGAGAACTCCGACCTGAAACAGGACACCAGGATGTGTCAGACATGTTCAGAGGGCAGAAGCGGTCGGGAACTCAGGAGTGCCATGTGTAGCTCAACAGAGAGAGAACAAATAAGTATGCTAACATTCTCATAATGGATAACACTTTGCACTGGATAGCACTGTGCACTTGCCTTGTTGAGTGCCAGAGGGCAGAGAATATCCAGACTGGTTTGAGCTGATAAAAAGGCAACAGTAACTTGAATAACAACTTGTTACAACTGTGGTATGATGAAGAGCATCTCTGACCACACAATAACACAAAGATTGAAGCAGATGGGCTACATCACCAGAAGACCTCACCGGGTGCCACTTCTGAGAACTACGAACAAGAATCTGACAATTCCCATGGGCTCAACAAAACTGGACAAGAGAAGACCGGAAAATGTTGCCTGGTCTGAAGAGTCTTGATTTTTGCTGTGACATTCTGATAGCTGGGTCCGAATTTCATCCTGCCTGATTTAGGCTGCTGCTTCTGGTGGTGGTGGTGGTGTAATTGTTTGGAGGAGATTTTCTTAGCAAAGTTTGGGCCCTTTGGACCAAGTGAGAATTATTTAAATGCCACAGCCTATCTGAGTATCGTTGCTGTAACAGTACGCCATGTCACGCCCTCCACTCTAACCAAGCCATGATCACCTGCAACTCCTCTCCACATTCCATCCCACGGCTTCTGTTTTGCCGCCTCATTCACCGGCATGAGCACACCTGCTCTGCATCTCATTCGTCACTTTCTCCCTATTTAAACCAGCCACAAACAACCATCCAGTGCCGAATTATTGCGTGCCACAAGCCTAGTGTTTTTTGTGTCTAGTGTTTTGTGAAAATAATACCTTTTTACCTTTCATGTTATTGACCCTTGTTTCTCTTCTGGTTACACCCTTAGCTTCACGAGTTGGAACTGTTCACTACATTGATTGATAACCCGGCTTTGAACCTCTGCTTCTGTTTTTGACTCCGGCCCTGCCTTTATCCTCAGGATTGCTGAAACTCCAATCTCTCCCTCAAACTGCACATCGGATTTTACACGTGCTCATCGGATTTTACACGTGTTCAGTTTGAAATAAACTCTGTTATATTGAATCCAACCTATTGTGTCTGCTTTTGGGTCCTCCAAGCCTGCCTCACACGGACCAGCCGTGACAGTTGCTGACCGTGTCTAACCCTTTACGGTATGACCACAGTATAACACGCCATCATCTTAAACTGGTTCCTTGAACATGACGTTGAGTGCAATGTACGTAAATGGCCTTCAGATCTCGATCCAATAGAGCACTACTAAGATGTGGTGGAACTAGAATTAGACTAATTTGCATGTATTTGGACTGTGTGAGGAAAACAGAGCACCTGGAGGAAACTCACCAAGCATGGGGGGAACATGAAAATTCCATGCACACAGAGACGGGAATAAAAAAAATAAATAAAAAATGACTGGAAATTGAACCCGGAACCTAAAGGTGCAATAGATTAATAGTAAACATGAAGTGAACTGATTTGTATCTGTAAAGTGCATTAAGATATTTGATAAAGGAAAATAAATTTTTATGAATACATTATTCATTCAGGCGGCACAGTGGTGTAATGGTTAGAAAATCCAGGGTTCGGGTTCAATTCCCATCTCTGTGTGCATGAAGTTTGCATGCGCTCGCCTTGTTTGATGGGTTTTCTCTGACCCCAACCATTACTGGGTTTTCAAACTTAAATGTTGTTATACTACAGTGCTTGATTCTGATTGGTTGTTGGGCAGCTCCTGTCTGTAATTCATATCACAGGTTGATATTATGCTCATTCTCATAGATTATCAGTGATGGAAGCTGGTAAACTTTCTATGTAGACAGATTGTGCAAACTGTTACAGAGGAAGTTTCTGTATGGAAAGGTATATTTATTTATTTATTTATTAATAATCATTACCTAACTTCAAGATTACATGAAGGGCAATTATATATTCATATATATATATATATATATATATATACAGTACAGACCAATAGTTTAGACACACCTTCTCATTCAAAGAGGTTGCATTTGTATTATGGCAAGAAAAAAAGCAGCTAAGTGAAGAAAAACGAGCGGCCATCATTACTTTAAGAAATGAAGGTCAGTCAGTCAGAAAAAATTGGGAAAACTTTGAAAGTGTCCCCAAGTGCAGTCACAAAAACCATCAAGCGCTACAAAGAAACTGGCTGACATGTGGACCGGCCCAGGAAAGGAAGACCGAGAGTCACCTCTGCTGCGGAGGAGAAGTTCATCCGAGTCACCAGCCTCAGAAATGGCAGGTTAACAGCAGCTCAGATCAGAGAGCAGGTCAATGCCACACAGAGTTCTAGCAGCAGACACGTCTCTAGAACAACTGTTAAGAGGAGACTGTGGGAATCAGGCCTTCATGCTAGAATATCTGCTAGGAAACCACTGCTAAGGACAGGCAACAAGCAGAAGAGACGCGTTTGGGCTAAAGGACACAATAAAGAACACAATAAAGAACACTGAATGAGAAAGTGTGTCCAAACTTTTGGTCTCTACTTACTGTGTGGTGTATGTGTGTTTGTGTGTAATTTGTGTTGTTTTTTTGAGTCACGTTTCTGGATTTTCAGGACATCACATCAGGCCAGATCACCCCAACATCAACACCATTCTCCGAAGTGTATTATTCCGTTTTTGCGGTGTTTTTCATATCTGGCACTTATTTCATCACAACTTTAGGAACTCTGAAGTTCCTAGGTTCTGATCTCTGATGAAAAACATTTTCCCATTTCTCATAGGCTGGACTAAAATATTTACCAGCATGGCCGGACGAGAGGATCTCAGTGCCATCAGGGTCATTCTCTTCAAACTGACTGGCCATTTCTTGGATGTGTGAGTGAGTGAGGAAACAGTACCAGGTATCACAATAATAAATGTGTGTGTGTGTGTGTGTGTGTGTAACCTTTCATTAGTGCTCATATTTGTTTGTGTGTATTAATCTTTCAGAATTGTCTCATGGCACTGCCTGCACAATGTTGTGCGTGTGTGTGTGTGTGTGTGTGTGTGTGTGTGTGTGTGTACTGTATGTGTGTGTGCATATGAGAGCACGAGAATGTCGCGTTCCTTCCTGTTCCTGTAGCATGAGGCGAGCCCAGAGTGGGCGACTCAAGGCACTTTGGAGAATCAAACAATTTCACGCTGCTACTGGAGGAGGAAATGAACTGAGCCCAGAGCAATAATAAAATTATACAAATGTTATTACAGCCTCGCCTGCTACTGTCCTACTTTAATTCAAATGCGGGGACTCCAGGCGGCCCTGGTGGCACCGACCTTCCTGAATAAATCAACATTAGCTTACGTCTAAATTATTAAGGAAGTCGGAGACTTTCTTGTTTATAGAATGAATTATTAAACCGGTGTTTAACGATGCTATTTCTCCACCATTCCCTCAAACATTAATTGCTAATGATTTCCTCGGTCTGCGTTTTATGTCTTTGCTGTTTTGCTTTTCAAGTCGTCACAAATTCCTAAGAATCCCGAATGCAGCAAAACTTTGGGATTTTCAAGCTGTCGTTCGGCTTAAACATGCAGAAAATAAGTCCGAAGATGAAGCCATAACCGATTTTTTCTGTTTTTATATATACAGTATATACTCACTGAGCAGGTGGAAATGACTTTCAATGGCCATATAAGTCAACCAGCCAAATCGTTACAGCCTGCAAAGAAGAGATCGTACAATTAATTCTCAGGCACTGTATAAATAATGGCATGCAGGTGCAACAATACAAATGAAGCAGGGCTGGAAATGTGAAGGTGAAGTAATGAAACATCAAGAGGCTTGTGATGGGACGATAAATGAATGAATTGAACGGAAGAAAAAAAAAATTATAATGGAAAAAGCCAATGGACCACTGGGTCATAATGTCAGAATATTTAGAATTGACAAGAAAATGTGTTATAGTGTCTATTCAAATTCTGTTCTAAGGAAGGATTATTCTACTCTGCATTCCATTCTTTTACAATAAAATAAAATTTACATCTAACAAATGTTATTCCCCTATCCTATCCTATCCTATCTATATCTTTTTCTTCTATTTAATTCAAGCATTTATTCTTTTCTCTTCTCTTTCAATTCCAGTCTATGTTATTATATTCGGATAAAATAATTCTGTTGTACACCATTTTTATTATAATGAAGCATTTGCCAGCCAACTTTACATTTTTATCTAAGGCAGTTGAGGGCCTTGCTCAAGGGCCCAACAAGGACAACTTGGAGGTCATGGGATTTGAACCTGGAACCTTCTAAACCAAAGTCCAATTCCTTAACCCCCAAGCTACGCCTTGACCGCTTATACCACTCATATCACTTTACCATGTGCTCGTACCTCTTTATCATGTATACAGGGTTCCCAGGAAACTTATGGCTCAAGGTGTGGTATACTCTGGATGGGGTGCCAATTCTTTGCAGGGCACACACACACACACACTCATTCACACACTACGAGTAAATTGCCTAGTCCCCATGTTTTTGGACTGCAGAAGAAAACCAGAGTACCTGGAGGAAACCCACCAAGCGGGGGGAGAACATGCAAACTCCATGCACACAGAGACGGGAATTGAACCTACGTGATATCAGATAGTAGATATCAGTCCATGCTGTCTGCTGTGTGTGCTATGAGGGGGAATAGAGGTTCAATAGAATTGGAAATGTGTTTAGGTTAATATAAAGTTGACTTTTGATGTCAGGTACAAAACTGACCCCTCGGCAGGAATCGAGCCTGGATCATGGAGGTGACTAACCAGGCGGCGGTGCTAACCACCAAGCCAGTGTGCCGCCATGATGAATAACAATTCTTGTAAATTTTATTTTCCTCTATTCTATATTATTGCACTCCATTCTACTATTCAACATTCTATTCTAATGAAGGGTGAGTTAAATCTATTCTGTTCATTTTCCTAAAAAGGTTCTACCAGAAACCTTCTCCAAGGCTTTGGAAAGATCAAACTTAAAGAGATTTGATACGGACTATTTCTCCTCAACAGTGAGGCACGCTTTTGCTCTGCTTCTTTCTCTGACTGTCAGTGGAAAAGAGGTGACACATTTGAAGTCAGCTCCGTGTCATTCTGTATTCTCTTTGAGTGCGTGCTTGTCAGATGGCCTACATGCCATGCAGACTCAAACTACGCACACAGTGAACAAAACACTAGAGTAAATCACCGTTTTGTTTCTGCAACAGTGAGCAATTGCAGCCATTTCAAGCATTTCAAGTACACATGCCTTTTCAGCCATCTTTGCAGATATTACGTTTCCATCTTTTGGGTTTGACATGGTTTAACCCAAGCATGCAATCTTAAACTAAAGGTTTGTACAAGGAGTGTCCAAGTCAATTCTCGACTTTTGATTGTGCAGAATAACAGGACACAGTTCTGAGAGTAAAAACTCCCTTTATTTCTCTTTATAATCCTCTGCTACACCAATGCACTCATCCCAGTGTTTCACTAGTGTCATGAATCGGGGTGCGAGGCATAAATGCAGAGGATCCAGCTGTTATCGGAAAACGATGTTTTATTTAAACACAAAACAGGGAACTTAAACAAACAAATATACTTTAATAATAAAACCAAAACACGAAGCACACTGAACGGGCATAACTCATGGTGAAAATCAACAGATGCAAGACAAGAACTTCAAAGAAACCTAACTATTTATAATGAAACTAATAACCAACTCGGTTCAGGTGAGCGTCCATGGTCACCTGACCGAGTTGCCACATGGGAAATGAAGTTTAAACGAAAGGAACCACAAACAAAAACACAGGGCGCTTTGGCGCCCTCTAGGGGTTATCCCTGACATAACCCCCCCTCAAAGGGCGCAACTCCGGGGCGCCACAGGAGGTCCAGGGCATCCCCCCCAGGGTCCAATGTCCGCCGCTCTTACCCAGAGGCTGGCACCTTTGTCCAGTAGGTCAGGTGGCCTGATGCCCCTGTTGAAGCAGGGCGGCGGAGGCAGAAGACTTTCGCCGTCCTCACTGATCCTCGGCGGCACATGAAGACGGCGGCGGAGGAAGAGGAAGCTCGCTGTCCTCGGCGGCGCATGAAGGCGGCGGCGGAGGAAGAGGAAGCTCGCGATCCTCGGCGGCGCATGAAGGCGGCGGCGGATGAAGAGGATGGAGCTCATGATCCTCGGCGGCGCATGAAGGCGGCGGCGGAGGAAGAGGCAGCTCGTCGTCCTCGAAGGCACAGTGCAGCGACGGAAGCTCGCTGTCCTCAAAGGCACTGTGCAGCGTCGGAAGCTCGCCGTCCTCTTCACCGCCATGCAGCGGCAGCAGCTCGCTGTGCTCGGCGGCGCGGTGCAGCTGTGCTACCAGCCCTTGGAGCGTGGCCACCTGCTCCTGCAGGTCACGAATGCGCTCTTCATTTCTCTTAGCGCACCGCCAAAAGCTGCTCCAATCATGCTGGGAGGCTGCTCCCTGCTGCATGTCCCCCTCACACTCCGTTCTTTTGCCGATACGCCGCTTGGTTCTCCGACTACCTTCCGCGCCGACTTTCCACAACGCATACATCGTTGCCCCCCCAAAAATAATCTCCCGGGGGAAGGGCTCCTCTGCTATACCTCTGGTTAGGTCTTGCATTCTGTCATGTCCGAATACTCCGCCAAACACAGCTCACAGGCTAGGAGAAAACGCTTGCACCCCTCCGGGTTCCCGGCGTACCGTTCCGGAGGGGTGGGGCGCGGTGGTGAGGGTGCGGAGCGTGGCCCAGGAGAGAAGGTTGAAGGTCGTCCCTTCATGAGCTGTTCTACGCTGCGCGCCAGGTCGTTGACAGCTCGAGCCAGGCTGTCGATTTCGTGTTGTTGCCCTTTAATGTAGTCTAACACCGGGGCGTCTTCCTCTGGCAGGGGGGTTCCTGCTGCGTCCTGGATGGTCTGTTCTTCTGTCATGTCTATCTTGCAGGAAGCGGACGCAGACGCAGGTTCCATTTTTTACGTGCTTTTATTTCTTCCTTTGAAATGTAACAAAAAATCATCAACACTAAAGTTCTTAACCAGCTTTTCCCCCTCTGGGGTCTGCAGGTGTGGTTTTGTTTCCGCGGCAAGGAGTCATCACTCCGGACCTAGTCCGCTGGCCTACGAACCTCTTTAATTTTGTTTAGCTTTTGTTTTCCCGCCTGCTTTTTGTTACATTTCAAAGGAAGAAATAAAAGCACGTAAAAAATGGAACCTGCGTCTGCGTCCGCTTCCTGCGAGATAGACATGACAACTAGTGCTTGGGTACCAACAAGGTAGAGCGTTTACTCAGTACACCTGAGTACGGTGGCCGAGAAGTGCAAAACAACTTAACAAAATGAAAACAAAATAACAAATTAAAAACCACAATAACAAAATAAAACATTCAAAACCAAATTAACAAAACCCAAAACAAAATAACAAATCCGAAAACAAAATAACAAATTCCAAACCAAATTAACAATTAGTTTTGGGTTTTGTTATTTAGTTTTCGGTTTTGTTAATTTGGTTTTGAATTTGTTATTTTGTCTTTGAATGTTATTTTGTTTTCGGTTTTGTTAAGTTGTTTTGCACTTCACGGCCACCGTACCAGAGCCATGATCAGACTGTTGTCTTCACGTCTGACACCCCGGCCTCCCAGGAACTCCTTTAAACATGTGGGAATGGCTTGGAGCGAGGTCAGGACTGTACAGGGTGGATGTAGTGTGCAAGTGATGATGGCGAATGATTGTGTGTCCAGTTCCAACACACACAAGTGCGTCTCTTTCACAAGCTGGTGAGAAGTTATCCATCGATTTTCAGGAATCAGATGAATGTTCATGGGAACGACTGCAGTGGGCTCTGAACCACCTTTGAGCCTCCTTTAAAATGCTTTACCAACAGTCTCATCGCCATACTGTGGTTGAAGTCTTCTGTAAAAGTCAACTGGCTTTATGGCTTCGTTCATGAGAAATTTTCCCCTCTCATTCTCATGCATCTGTAAAGTCATAAGCTTTAAGATCTAAATGTGAATTTCTAGCAAAGACATTCGTCTGGATTGTATCATTAGTATTATTAGCACATTAGCTAACATTTGCGAGATGAGGAATGAAGCAATTCCATGGTTTTCTTTTGCACATTTAACATTTCTTGCAGAGTTTTTAACTGTAACTTAACTAAAACTTGAAGCTGAATCCTTCAGCAATCACCAGAGGATTTATTCGCAATGATTAATTGCACTCTTACTTAAGTACTTTTACCGCCTCCGGCTAAAAAACAATTCTGGTTCAAGAGTTCACCCGATCTCACACCCTTCCTACACATTAGAACCTTAACCACTGTGCTCACACACACACACACACACACACACACACACACACACACACACACACACACACACACACACACACACACACACACACACACACTTCCTTAAACTTAGTTTCTGCTGCTCATTTGTTTTCCAAGTTGTGCTAATGGTGGATTGCATGATTAGTGGCTCATGCTGAAATGTGCGGCACAGCGAGAAGTCTGCCTCGTCCTTGTTTGATAAATGTGCCGTAAGGTTAAAATCACACCCCCCCCTCCTCCACCACCACCACTTCCGTCTCCCCCGACCCCCCCCCCCAACACACACACACACACACATACACACACACACACACACACACATACCCCCGGTGTTGTATACACAATGAGGAATATTGACATCTTCTCAGATTGATGTCCTCATTTACAAGCCTAATAAAGATGATTGACTTGAGGTCGAGTAAGAATCCGATTGCTGGGGCTGAGAGGTGAGAGGGTAGAGGGCTGCTATGCATTGTGTGCCATTTATACATAGAAAAGTGACAATGTGAAAGAAAGAGACCAACCGAGAGGTCTGTGACACTGATGTAATGGAAGAGTGATGTATAATCAGGCGAACGGATGTTAGTTTAAAACCCTGCAGTGTCCTCTGCTGGACAGTACAAAACTCTGTCTCGCTCTCGGCCGCGTTCACACACACACACACACACACACACACACACACACACACACACACACACACACACACACACACACACACACACACACACACACACAAATAAATAAATAAATAAAATTAACTCAAACAGCACATAGTCTATACTGCCACCTGGTGGTTCATTCTTGTAACTTTCTTTGAGTTTTTTTCTTTGACAAATTCAAATAAGATCAAAGTCATTAAATGCTACATAAGCTCCACCAGTTGGTTGCCATGAGCACCATGTCTTTTTCACTGCAGCCTTAAATCAGGCGATGCCAACAAACTGAACAAACCTGACCAGGTCATTGGGATCAACATGGACTTCCTGGAACTAAAGGATGCTGATCAAACCACTGTTTATTATAGACAACATCTTAAATACCCTTAATGAGCACATAATTAAATGACCACAACGCTTTCATCTTCAGAATAATGCAGCCAGGGTTTAGCTAAGAGCTCCAAACTCCTAAGAAGTTGCCAGAATGAACAACATATCCACCTTGTGACCAACATATCTTTTTTTGACATTCTTTCGAGAAAACATGAATTATTGTTATTAATTATTGTTGAAAGATTGATCAATTCCCCATGAAATTTTATTTCAACTTAAGTCTCCAAGGTCGAGAGGTCTCGGTTCCTATCTCGGGGCGGTGTGCGTGGTAGTTTGCATCTTCTCCCTGTGCTTGGTGGGTTTCCTTTGGGTACTCCGGTTTCATTAAACAGTCCGAAGACATGCAGTTGAGGCTAATTGGTGTTCCCAAATTGTCCGTAGAGTACAAATAAGTGTGTTAGTGTGTGCATGGGAGTGCCCGACTGGCACCCCATCCAGGATGTACCCCGCCTCACGCCCGAGGCTCCAGCCCCCATGTGACCCTGAATACAGGATAAAGTGGCATAGATGATGAGGGTCCGAAATGCAAGCAGCCGAAACCTGAACAGAAACAAAGGCCGCTTGAGCTGGTTTACTTCAACAATATATTATACATGATTGAGGAAAATCTCCAACAGGCAGCTCTGGAGGAAAACAACCCAGCTACCTGTTGAAGAAGAACAAAAAAGTGGAGCTGATATGGAGATGGCGAAAAAAATCTAAGGAAGTCAGCATTACAGGGGAAGCATTTAGCTGCAATCTACAGTACAAGGACCATGATGTAGCTAACAAGGCTAACAAGATACAGTGATGGGATGGATGTGACTGGAGAGGTTAATATACACCCATACAAAGTGAGGCCATGAAAGCAAGACACATTATGTCCCTTCTCAGGGAACTTCTTTTCCCATTATTAATTTATTATTTATCTTAATGCTTGATCTTATGTCTGATCGTATATGTCCGTAGAATTTGATCTGCATTGTACGTCTGTGATAAACCAAAATCCAAACCATCATAAGATTTACAACATATTTCTTTGCCGAAGTTCCACTGCTGCAATGTAGCAAAAAATATAACAGCACCTCTGTCTCTTTCAGCGCTCACCAGTATGTGACATGACATCTGCGAACAAGGAACGCGATCAAATGTTCAACAAGATGCTTGAATTCTCCTGATTTTTAAACCAAATTTCAGTCGTTAGTGGATTTTTAAAAATCAGTTAGTTGGTAGAATTTGCACCAAAACAACAACAACAACAACAACAACAACAACAAATCATCAAACCTCTATTCCATTTATTTAAAACTGTCTTAAAGTGTACGAGGATTAGATGACCGTTGAAACATTGCTCATTCTGTTTACTAGTAACAAAACCTATTCAGAAAGAAATATCACCTTGACAACCTGATATAACACTTTTTAATTCGGTTTGAGAGACATTTAAGCCACAATTATACAACAATGCTATTAAACTCTTGCTAACCATAGACATATGGAAATTCATTAGCTTATAGAGGTGTGTAATGACAGTGTATAACACTGTCTGCGTTACTTTACACAGTATTATACAGACGCATGTTATAACATTATATACTGTACTAATGTGTTACCTGGATTTGGTCCTGCAGTCCATGGACATAGACCTGCTACGGCTAATGATAACAGATCTTTAAATCATTTCTCAAAGGACAAGCATTTAAAAGTGCACCCTGTCCATCCCGCAAATAATATGAGAAGGTAACTGGAAGGTAACTAACTAACTATATATATATATATATATATATATATATATATATATATATCTCCATGTATCTGTACTTAAGATACAGTACGTACTGTAAGTAGTTTTATTAGTGGATACTATTTACTTTTGCTTCAGTGCATCCTAAAGCAAATATCTGTACTTTCTACTTCACTACATTTCTGCATTGCGTCGTGCTACATAAACACGCTGGTGTGTAGTATTTGAAGTTAAACACTCAACCATGCAGCAGGAGCTTGAAATCAGAAGAGGATGTACATAGAATGTTCACAGTCAGCGAGAGAGAGAGAGAGAGATTTTTTTTTTTTACTATAACTTAAAGGCTACCTTAATAAAACCTTAATACTTTTGATACTTGAATAAATTTGAAGGTGAGTACAGAACATTCGAACTTTTACACAAACAGAAATGTATTCGGAGGATCTACTTTCACTCGAGTAGCATTTTACTAGGACTATTTCTGCCGTTTAAACACAGGATTTGCGTATTTTTTCTCGACCACTGATCCTAAAGCATGTTAACCTTTTTACACCTTACAAGACAAAATTAAAATATAGTGTCTACAAATAGTTTAGCATATAGGCTAATGTCCATCGTAGCTCTGTAAGCAAGCTTGAGTTTACAGTAGTACTGGCATGACTTATAGCACGTAGGTATTATTTCATATATTATTTAATTTAAAATATAGAATTTTAATGAACACATTTGATGAAGCAATGCAATGCAATAAATAAATAAACAAAACAAAAAAAAAAGTCAAAGTTATGATAGAAGACAAATTAGATGTTGTCCAGTTTCGTATATCCATGCTACAGTATGTCCTGTATTGTACACTCGGTGTGTTTATATTTTTGCGGTACAACACAACACAAGAGTTAACATGACGTATTAGTTTCACTTATAGTAATTCATTCAATACTCGTTAGAAATAAATCAATTCTGTAAGTTAAAATATTCTGCGTTCTATTAGTTACTGATGTCAGATTATAAAGTATATCATTCATACTGTAAGATGGGCCAAGCTTTTTACCTGAGGGTCCGGCTGACCTGCCTAAGACCATCCGTAATCCATAAAGAGTGATATGGTTATTATTTAAAAATAACAAAAACAAATCCAATTCAGCCAATATTTGAAGAATTAAGCATACCCAGATAGTATCATTGTGTTTCAGCCTAAAACACACTTGCAAAGTTTATGTTGCATTGAACTGAACACTCATGTACAGGCTTAGGTATTACTGCAAGCCCAGAAATATGTGCTAATAATATATATATATATATATATATATATATATATATATATATATATTACATTGATCACACTTTGGAAAAGGGTTCCAGCATGCTTTTAGTCATCTTTAGCAAGCATGATTTCATTAGCGATAGATCAAGTGCAGAATTCCTTAGTATACCAGTGATGGAGACACAACGTTACACAATGGTCTCCTTCAGCAGCATGATTGATAGTCATACAGAGGACAACCCATCACCCGTGACATCCTGTAAGGCCTCCTTCTTCTCCACTTTCTCCATATCAGTCGTAGAGCCAGGGCTGATCGTAATATCATCTGGATCTCCAACATGCGGGGTGATGGAAGACTCAACCTCTTTATATTTCCCCGTAGAATCTTTCATGAACATCTCTTTGCAGGATTTCTTCAGTTCCGGATCTGGACAGTACAGGTACTCGTACATTGCAGCTGCCAGAATGCCACCTAGAATGGGCCCCACCCAATACACCTAGAGAAAAGGTAGAGCAAGCATTACATTAACTACCTTTACACAAAGGTAAATTATGTACCTACAGTAAGTGGGATTCTGAGTTTATCCAAAGAAGAGCTAGAAGCAGGATAAACTTCAATCGGAACCCACTAGAACAATTACGCTAACAGCGAACACTATTGAACTAGATCCATTAACTACCCAAGGAAACCTACCGAAGCATGAACCACTGGGTCGGCGTAGACTGAACTGTCTGTGTGTTATCATAGTTAACTAGGTGAATCACAATAAGGTTTCGCTCTTGAACTTTCTTGAAATGTTCTTGATTTTATCCATCTTCAGAGTATCGTTATCTAATGCACCCTTTACGAAGTTAAAAACCTTTGCAAATTCTACAGAACCCCAGAGCAGCCATTTCATTTTCAAATGTTGACCCTCACGAAAATGATTCCATAGAGTTCTTCAGCTTGTCCATTTGGGAGAACTGGGTTCATCGTGAAACTCTACAACGTAACTCCCTTCGTAATATAATACCACTTAAACAGGAAGATCAACTTTCTGCCAATACTCCCATTTAAAACCAGTCAAAGTCGCATTTTCAGCCAGACAGCACATCGAATGACGTTATGTAATCTTAAACAAGACTTTGTCTCCTTACTATCTGCTTCTAAGTCCTTCCTAATTGTCTTTCAATCGTACAGTCGGTGAGTTCCTGTACAACTCTTACCGTACATGGCTTTTTTTTTTTCTTTTTCTTTTTCCAAGAGCCAATGATCTTTAGAAAATGGTTCACTTTAGAACATTAAAGTATTGTGTGTCCTGAGCCTCTAGGGGAACGTCTATAGCCTATACAGTATGTGTACTGTATCTCTTACAGCAGTGGGGTTTTACTGACAATTCAATGGGAGTTTCAATGAAAACCCCTTTACTTTAGGAAGCCCAGAACCATTAATTATCATGCAGACTGGGCTTGGTTCTGTCCATAGTTCTTCCTGGATTTGAGTCTAGTTTGCATTATTCTTTTCTTTTATGAATTACCCTTCTTTATCCCTGCCTACCTGCTGTGAGTTATTTGCTTTGCTATGGACCCTCATTATGATTTATGGATTTACCCCAATAAAAGCACTACTGCGTTTACGTGCTTACACCCGGACACACTCTACTCACTCGTAAAATACCACACAGGGTTATGAATGTATTTCGCATTTCACATGCCTCAACACATTCTGCACTGTGTTTGACACCGAGTTGTGTAGCAGGTTGGATCAAAAACAAGTGATGCTGCCAAGTCACATCTGTCACCGCGAACATATGGGTAATGTGACACTGTCCTTATTTATAGCGGCACACATAAGTTCACATAAGAAATCATCTCTGTTCCTTACACCCACATTACATTTTAACCACAGAAACAAATCACCAAGTTGTTAGTAAGGTTGTAATAACTGGCCAAGTAGAATGAATCAGAAAGTGCTTGGAAATTAGATCAATGAAGTCAATGAAGCTAGCATGGATTAGCTTCAGTTTGCGGCGTCAATGTTGATAAAAACGGGAAAGATCCGGTGACTTGTTGAAAAAGCCTACTTTGTAAAATGTACTGTATTAGCATCTGACGTTACTTCCTAGTCAATGATTCAAGTGCTTATCATCGGTCAAGTTAGTCTCAATGCAAACCAAATTCTTGCAGAAAACTGTGCTTGTATTTCTTGCACAAATGAGTGACTTGGTGTGTTCGTTTCATAACTGGCTATGTAGGCTGGGAGGACAACATCGATTCATGTGGATTAGCTTTAACCATCAAAAATACTGGGAGGTTCATACTGTATGCATCGGGATAGGCAGAACCTCGTGTCAAGGAGTATGGACTGTATATAAGTAGTTATAATAATGCTTTATTTAAAAGCCCCCAAATTTGGGTTTTGGACTTGGGTCATGTCCTACTGCAGTGGTCCCAGAGCTGCACGGGTGTGCAACTCAGTCCCAGTGCTAATTGTTTCAGCTGATCTTTACTAAGCCCTTGATGGGTTGAACCAGCTGTGCTGGTGCAATGGAAATAAAAGCAAAAGTAATTTGAGGCATCAATGTATTGTCTCTGGTATCAAATCAGCCTCTTAATGTTGGTAAAAAGAATAAAATATATCCCCATACAAGATTTAATGCGTATTTACTCCTGCAATTATGTAGACAAGCGTGTGTCTTTCATCCTACTTCCATTAATAGTGTGTTGGCTGAGATGGAGATCAAAAAAAGATCAAAAAAAAGAAAAAAAGAAAAGATAAACAAGCTGGAGTGCTGCCACTGTCCAAGAACTGAACTGATCACCCCTGTTCCATTGCTTCAGTAGGATATGCAAAGGATCTGTCAACATTTCATTTGTCTTAAGTAACCTGGTATCAGTAGTGACATTTTGATTGCCTTATCACCCTTATGGAAAGATAGAAAGGTAGCAATGCCCCGGAGCACTGAGAGATCAGATTAATTGTTCCTGGCAGTGGGGACGTGGATATGCGACCTTATTGGATTACACTTGGTGGTACCTTCTCGTTCATTCCCTCATGGCATTATTCCGCCCCTGGCTAAATTCTAAGACAGTTCATGGGTTCAGCTTTAGCTTGCAATAACAATGTCAAGGTGGCAATTAATTAATAAATTTAGCATAACCACCGCTGCATCTCAATGTGTGAGGACTGATCAAGCAAAGTGTTTTTTTTTTTGTTTGTTTTTTTCCTCTCTTCATTTATTTGTTAGTTTGATCTCTTACCCAGTGGCTTTCCCAGCTTAATTTAATGACTGCGGGTCCAAAAGATCGAGCAGGGTTCATGCTGGCTCCAGTGTAAGGGATCTGCAAAAGTACACAGCTTGAGTTACAGGCGTGGCTTCATAGTACAAGTCTTAAGCATCCTAGACATTCAAGACCCTGGCAGTTGCGTTCATTTATTGCATTCGAATGGCTAGTTATAGTAAGAAAGTCTTCTTTCCAATCTCCAATCTCATCTGGGAGTTCTGATGTACAGTACTGTAGTGATTTACAGAATGAACGGATATTTTATTGTTTTCCTTGCACCGGAAACATGATACCTCTTTTTTTTTTCTTCGTACTTATCCACTCAAGCTGCAACTTTGCAGTTATAACGTCCCCGATGAGATGGGGGTAATGAAATAAACTCATTTGCTAAATCAAATGAGCTGGACAAGCATGTTTCCCAGCAGACAATGCTGTTCAACTCCTTTCTCATAAGTATCTTAATTGGCAAGCACGTTCCAAATAATGGTTTTAAGGGTGGGAGTGTGGAAGTTTGAATCTGTCTGAACATTCGCGTTTAAAGGCAAAGACAAGAACACGGAACGTGAAGAAGAAATAGTGCCGTGTGTTTGATAGTGCTGTATCTAGGCAGGGAGACCCTAGAGAGAGTTTACATTTGGGACTCATTTGGGAACCAGTTGTTATGGTTGCAATAACTGGTTGCAATATGATTTTTTTTTCTTGTTTGTTTAAGGTTTTAACATTGAAATAGAGCCGTTTGATCAAACCTTTTGTTCTTTGTCTCTGGATCTATTCCCAAAGTTGATAAACAACATGTATGTGAACAACAAATCACTGGATAAAGTACTCCATACTCTTTGATGAGATGCACCGGCTGATTTAGATCCCCCCCTACCCCCCCCCCCAAAAGAAATCGTATGTTCACTAACCGCAAAAAGATGTCCGATGACGACGGCAATGCCGATGGCGAGGCTGGCTGAACCTTTGAGATCGTCGCGTTTGTTGTCACAGGTGGCAAACACGGTGAAGACGAGCTGAAATGTGATCAGGAGCTCCACGACCAGGGCGTGACCCACTGAAATACGTGAGTTCACCTGATCAAAAACAGATGAAAGGAAAAGACTTTCTCAACCCAGTGTTTCTTCGACATTCACACAAGCAAAGTAACAAGTCACTCACGCTTGCAGTTTGTATCTTGTAAGTGCATAATGTCCACTTACTGTATATAGGAACTAATTGCAGGTAGAAACTACTTTAGGGAACTACAGTGAAGAAAGCCAGTGATTTGGATTGGACACTTTTTGTTTTGAATATTACAGAATTTGCATAGAATTTTAAAAACATAGAACCTTAACTCACATGATGCTTCATGAATGGTTGCCTATTAGTGTGATCTCACCACTTCTAGAGCTTGATGGTAAAATTATTAAAGCGATACAGACACTTGTTTTTTTTTTATTTTTATATATATATATATATTTTGGTCCAATATATTTAGGCAATAGCTACTCACACCCTGGAGATATTTCTGTCATTTCTGTGGCAGTTACTTAAGGGGTTGGGTTGCCAGATTGACACCCAATGTCATTCATACACATTCGTGCACTTTGGGAATGCCAATTGAACTTTGGACAGTTTGAGGAAACAGGAGTAACCAGAGGAAACCAAGCATGGGGAGAACATGCAAACTCCATGCACCTACACAGACCCAAGGTGGGAACCAAACCCCAAGCCTGGAGGGCCAAGGCAACAGTGCTAACCACTACACCACCTTGCCGCCATACAGATACTGGACAACATAAAAAAGTTCAGACTAATTAATACTAACCTGCAATGAAAAGAGTCTGAGCATAATATACATCTTACCGTTGTAACACCTAGACCGCCTTGAACATCATTTGGTGTAACCAGGAAAAGAATCCCTGCTCCCGTAATGGCGCCCAAACACTGTGCGAGTACATAAAACAAGGCCTTGGCGAGACTCAGCTTTCTTGTTACTAACATGGCGGCAGTGACAGCTGGGTTTATGTGGCTACCACTGATATGAGCGAAGCACTGCACCATGGTAGCGATGCTCAACCCGAAACAGAGTGAAATGAGCACCAGGTCAGCAGGTGGCGGGTTGTCCTTGTCTGATGCCCAGTTGATGGTTGAACCAAGACTAATCAGAACGAAGATTAGTGTGGCTAAGAATTCAGCAGAGACGGCGCGCCAGAATGCCTTAGTCCAGATGCCTTTAAAAGCTGCCATGGTACTCTCACATCTGCACAAACGTAGACACCTGCAGAGAAAAAAAAAGAAAAATAAAGCCATGATTTAGTTCCTATCCAATGTTCAGCCATTCAGAGTTTTACTACATAGTAAGTAGGGCTTGTTAAAAGCGAACTGAAATTGAAATATTTTGTGGTGAGGTCTAATTCCTTTGTCTCTACTTGGAATGTCCTGGTTTCCTATATGGAGTATGGATAAAGACATACAGTGTTATATAGGGTCATGTATAAGGTGAGCATGAGAATAGAAAAGAAAAGAGACTAAATTAATTAAAGAAAACGCATACACTATGTGCACATGCTTGAGACTAACGGATTGTGGTAATGTTCTGGTATCATTCTTGCCTTGAAAATCATGTCCATTTTTACCAAAGGCTGGGTCAGAAATCACTTACATCACGAGCTCAGGGACAACACTGTGCTAACAGCAAAGGTCAGCAGGCTGTAATCAAGGAAACCTGTGTTTGGCATATCAGCCTTCACTTGCATTCAACACCCCGTTAAAAGCAAGTTATTACAAATGACCAAATAACTAATGTCCATTGGTGGTGAAAACTGGGTTTTGTGTTCCGTTTGCTTTTTGTTGTCATTTGTATTAAAACCAAAGTACACTTCAGTTTTAAATCGTCTCTCAAAGCCAGACTGCTCAGTGAGCATATCCCGAGACTGGTCCAGGAGCCTTCATTTGTCACATGTACAGTATATTCCAGTCAAATTTTGTGTTTTCTTTCCACACTTCTTGGGTCCAGAGCACAGAGCCAATCTGTGGAGCAGATAGGCTTAAGAGCTTTGCTCAATGGCCCAACAGAGGCAGTTTGGCATTACTGGGGCTCGACCTTGACCCCTGACCTTCTGCTAAATAACACAGAGTTAACTGTTGAAAAACTATCCTAAAAATCTGCGACAAAAAAATCACAGCATCAGTGCAAGAGCAAAATTATTATAGAATTTCCATATTCTTATTCTTATTATTTGTAATTAATGCATGTAATACTGTATACGTGAAGAACATAAACATTTTAACTTCTCTAATCATGTAAGTTTTTTAAGTTTCATTCATTCATTCATTTATTCATTCATTCATTTATTTAAACTTTAGGTTAGTTTTCATCATAATACTCATGATGAAATGATGAATGGCCAACTCAACAGTACAGATTTAATGCACAGCTTCATGCATTATTCATTAGCATGATAAAAATCATGACTGGAGCAATAATAATAATAATAATAATAATAAATAATAATAATAATAATAATAATAATAATAATAATAATAATAATAATAATAAAAAAACACAACTAATAATAATAATAATAATAAACATAACTAATAATAATAATAATAACACAACAACTAATAATAATACTAATAATACTAATAATAATAATAATAATAATAATAATAATAATAATAATAATAATAATACTCACTTGTGAGAAGCAGGTGTGTGTGGTGAAGGAGAGCAAGTGTCACACTCACACATTGTGCAGCGCGTGCACCGCACAGTGATTTATCCCGGTGCCACGGTGATATCAACCCCATGAGACTGAAACGAAGGAAGCGACAAGGGGCGGTTTATTTAAAGCCACGCCCACCAAGTCACCCGAGTGCATAGGGAATATTCTTGCAAACCATGCAGTGATTTCTTTTCTTTTCTCAACTTTTTAAAAATAAAATCTATATATATATCGATTCAAATGGACCTTGGCCAATAGCCATTGTACAAACTTACACACATTCATTAAAAACATTCACACACATTGGGGTACATAAATAAATAAATAAACAAATAAATAAATAAATAGATAATCTGTTATTGTACCGTGTGCTAATTTCAAAATGTGAAAGTTTATACATTTGGAGACAAATTTGGATTTTTTATTTTTTTTTATATTCTATAACAATAAACTACGAAATAACACAGTATGGCATAATAAGTCAATATGGCATTAGGTAATTACGTAACAACAGCAACAACAACAGTCATACATTTGCAAAATCCATCAAGCACCATGATGACACTGGCTCTCAGGAAGACCTTACCAGGAAAGCAAGACCGAAACATTTAAAGTTACGAGCCTCAGAAATCACCAATTAACAACCAACACCTCAGTTATGAAGGCATAACAGACCATAAGTTGTAGACCCATCTCATGATCAACTGTTCAAATGAGATTATGGCCTATTTTGGGTGTTTTCAGTGTTTTTTTTTTTTTTTTTTTTTACAGTGTGGAAAGAAATAACAATCAGGAAAGAGCATGGAGTTAGACGGTGTGTCCAGACTTTCGACTGGTATATATCTTGTGATCACTTATTCATGTTCATCCATAAATGATGGCAGACCACCATGTCCTCCCTGAGCAAGTGTGGCCATGTTAGGGCAGAAAACACATAGAGGAGAGGGAGTCTGGTACAGCTTGCACCTGGGTTGGTGCTGCTTCAACAATGTCACTTTCTCCAAGGACAACAGGTTTTGAGTTTGTGTGACTTTCATCTGATAAGAGAAATGTTTGTTAGGTTCAGCTTAAGCTTACTTTATAGATAGATAGAAAGAAAGAAAGAAAGAAAGAAAGAACGAACGAACGAACGAAAGAAAGAAAGAAAGAAAGGAAAGCACTGATGATCATGAATAGATGGAAGGAATGAAAAAAAAGGAACCAAAGCGTTAAAGAAAGAAAGAAAGAAAGAAAGAAAGAAAGAAAAAAAGAAAGAAAGAAAGAAAGAAAGCACCGATGATCATGAATAGATGAAAGGAATGAAAAAAAGGAACCAAAGCGTTAAAGAAAGAAAGAAAGAAAGAAAGAAAAAAAGAAAGAAAGAAAGAAAGAAAGAAAGAAAGGAAAGCACCGATGATCATGAATAGATGGAAGGAATGAAAAAAAAGGAACCAAAGCGTTAAAGAAAGAAAGAAAGAAAAAAAGAAAGAAAGAAAGAAAGAAAGAAAGAAAAAAAGAAAGGAAGAAAGAAAGAAAGAAAGAAAGAAAGAAAGGAAAGCACTGATGATCATGAATAGATGGAAGGAATGAAAAAAAAGGAACCAAAGCGTTAAAGAAAGAAAGAAAGAAAGAAAAAAAGAAAGAAAGAAAGAAAAAAAGAAAGGAAGAAAGAAAGAAAGAAAGAAAGGAAAGCACTGATGATCATGAATAGATGGAAGGAATGAAAAAAAAGGAACCGAAGGGTTAAAGAAAGAAAGAAAGAAAGAAAGAAAAAAAGAAAGAAAGAAAGAAAAAAAGAAAGGAAGAAAGAAAGAAAGAAAGAAAGGAAAGCACTGATGATCATGAATAGATGGAAGGAATTAAAAAAAAAGGAACCGAAGGGTTAAAGAAAGAGAGGAAGATAGAAAGAAATAATGAAAAGAAGGAAGGAAATAATAAGGAAATAAAAAAAGATGTGTAAGGAATGAAGCAGGGAGTTTTAAAAGACATGGAGTATGAAAGCTGAATCACACATCCATCCTGTCTGAGTGTTGACAGT
>QNUK01000122.1:1491430-1493930 GCA_013621035.1 Clarias magur
GATTCCTGGGGAAATTGTGACGTAGGGGCTGAAAGATGGGCAAGTGGTTCATTCGTAACCCAGACTTGATCATGGGAGCCATTGCGGCTAAAGCTTTGCTATTTTCTTATTTTAGAGAGAGGGGGGCTTAGTCTTGTTAGCGGTCTTTGTATTCCCAAAATGTGGTCAGGATGGGAGTTTTAGAAAAAGTCTTGTTTTAAGTGGATTTTTTTGGAAAAATCTTTAAAGTTAGAGTTCATGTTATCCTCAAAGAAAATTGGTTTTATGTCAAGTCCAAAATCAAAGTTCATGACTCCCAATCAGTTTGAGCAATCTTCTCAAGTTTTTACTTTGCAGAAGTTACTTTGCAGAAGTGTGTTCGGAATTTAACAAGAATCAGCAGTTTAGAATTTTTTTTATTTTTTTTTGTCTCCCTAAACTCTAAAACCCCATTCATTCTCCAAGGAGTGAGTTTGAATTAAGTTACTTACAAAATTTAAAATGTTTTTTTTTGTTGTATTTTTATGATTATTAGCACTGTCACCTTGCACCTCCAGGGTCCGGGTTCAATTCGCATCTCTGATGTAACACGTGCATGTGCATGGAGTTTCCATGTTCTCCCCGTGCTTGGTGGGTTTCCTCCGGTTTCCTCCCACAGTCCAAAGACATGTAGTTTTAGGTTAATTGGAATTCCGAAATTCTCCATAGTGTGTGAATGAGTGGGTGAGTGTGTGTATGTGTGTGTGCCCTCTGATGGCTTGGCATCCTGTCCAGTGTGTACCCCGCCTTGTGCCCTACGTCGCCTGGGATAGGCTCCAGCGACCCTGAATACTGGATGAGTGAGTGAGTATTTCTTCCCCCACAGCACTCTGGAGACCTGGCTAAACATTTTAATAAAACTTTTGCATGCAAAATTGAGGAAGATATGGCTGTCTATTCTAACCCTAAGAAATGGGAATTTTGGGAGACCGTCAGTCCAAGTCCGGAGAAAAGTAATGGTGAGTGGTTCCTGGGAGAGTCGGGATTGGGACACTTTATGCACCAATTCCTGCATCCACACAACTGCATTAATTGCTTTCGGGATATACACATGTGGACAAAATTGTTGGTACCCTTCGGTCAATGAAAGAAAAACTCACAATGGTCACAGAAATAACTTTAATCTGACAAAAGTAATAATAAATAAGAATTCTATGAATGTTAACCAATGAAAGTCAGACATTGCTTTTCAACCATGCTTCAACAGAATTATTTTAAAAAATAAACTCATGGAACAGGCCTGGACAAAAATGATGGTACGCCTAGAAAATACTGAAAATAATGTGACCAAAGGGACATGTTAATTCAAGGTGTGTCCACTAATTAGCATCACAGGTGTCTACAATCTTGTAATCAGTCAGTGGGCCTATATATAGGGCTCCAGGTCGTCACTGTGTTGTTTGGTGACATGGTATGTACCACACTCAACATGGACCAGAGGAAGCGAAGGAAAGAGTTGTCTCAGGAGATTCACACATATACACACGTTAATTGTTTTGGGATGTATTATTGATATAAAAATAGATAAATAGATAAATATGTACATTAGTTGTTTTTGGCATATATAAAATGAGTGTGGGCTTTCAGCCCTCGCTAATAAACAACATGCAGACAAAGCATTTAAGCATATACTGTACATTTTTAATTCTGCTAATATATATATATTCACTGTTTGAGTTTTGGTAAGATTGTTGGAACAGAATGTTGTCTAATGTTGTCTATGATTTTGTATGAGTGTTTCTTTCTGACATTTGACCTTGCTTTGACCCTGACCTTGTCTAAACCGATTTCCAAATCTATCCGCTATTTTAAACAATCACTCAACCTTCTTACAAGAATCTCATATACATACAGTGACATACACATGATCTCATAAAGAATTAGTATGAACTGAGATGATAGACAGTGATGGAGTGCTGTAGTGGCGACCAGTGGTCCCTCAGCTGCAGGTTCCTTGTTTCAATCTCCTTAGCTCAGCTGACTGTAGAGGTTCACATTGTCCATCTGGGTTTCCTGTGGGTTTCTGGCTCCTTCCCAGGTCATAAAAACATGCCTGTGGGAGGGTTGGCTGCGATAAATTGCCCTAAGGTGTGAATGAGTGGAGGAATGCTGTCAGATCCAGGGAATATTCCTGCCTAACGTGTCGTGTTTTCAGGACTAGCTCCATACCCACCACAATATCGAACTGGATAATGTGGTTAATGGAAGTTATAGAGTGAGTGAGAGGAAGAATTCCGTCTTAGGATAAAGTGTGAATTCCAGCCTCCAACTCTTACATTATACTGTAGGTTTTGAGCCAGCCAAAGGTTGCAGTTTCCCACTTTGGGGTTTTATGTGTATGTTTGGCTATTTGTGTCAATTTACATTCAGTGACTTGGTTGATGGTTTTCTCCCAAAAACAAAGACATTCAAACTTAAAAAAAAAAAAAAAAAGAAGCAGTAATTGTTTAAAGGAGGCAGCTTCACTGTGCCAAGATTTGAA
>QNUK01000122.1:1498930-1753930 GCA_013621035.1 Clarias magur
TGTAGTTTCTTAAGTATCAATTTATTTTCATATTTTCATAAATATATTTATCCCACATAATTTATTTATCTGTCTTCTTCCACATCTTCTTCCTTATAAGTTTCTTATCTCAATTGCAAGACGTATTTTAAGGTTAAAGGTTACATTATGCAATACATAAATATTTACCAATATTAATATTTAACAGCAAAACAGAATTAAAATTTACTACTTACTGACTTCTTTATTAACCATCTGATCTTATTTATTCTCTGCCAGCCTTTGATATTATTATTATTATTATTATTATTATTATTATTATTATTATTATTATTTCAATTATTGATTTTTCCCATGGAATTTTCTTTTTTTAAATTATTTATTTATTCATTATTTATAATTTATTTTCACATCATATTCTTCAAAATCACTCATTTATTTTCCTAATTTGAATTGACTGCTTTAAAAAAGAAATTATTTTTTTATTAATTATTATTATCATTTAATTACTTTTAATTTTATTCTGTGGTTTTTTTTTTCTTTTTCCATTTAGTATTTCTTCACACATGTTGCACTTACTTCATGGTCATTTTTGCATACATATGATAATGATGATCACTTTACACACAATTCATTTTCTATCCACATGTGATTCACTCTATATGATAATTAATTCCATCAACTTCATTTGTTTTCATGTGTGATTTTTACCCATGGGGCATTTTTGACACGATCATACATAAAGCACTTTAACATCTTTCTGGCATGGTGACTAGTTACCCCAGTGCAGTATGCTCACGTGTGAAATGGATGTGATCCTCCTTAAGAAGCTCACGTGACATTCCAAGGGCAACAAAAACAGATATGAAAGATTGTGCTTCTCCTCGTTCCAGCAAAGCATATCAGATCCTTAGTTTCCAGATTATTCTATTACCAAGCCTGCTGTTCCTCTCCAGATGTGAAATAAACCCAAGTGTATTTTTTTCTAATTTTTCTACAAGAACAAATTTGGTGCTTTTAACCCTGAGAGAAATGCAGAGATGACAAGCTTCATCACTGAGGATTAAAACAGCATCTGCCAGATGCTCGGTTGTTTTCTTTTTTTTCTTCTTCTTTTTTTAGCTCACTTACATACTCTCTCTCTCTCTCTCTCTCTCTCTCTCCTTCAATAGTCTTCCATCTTGCCAACCATTTATCTTTGTCATCACGACTTTATTGCATGTAAAGGCGGTTTGTGGTTCTCCTATAGTAGCACACACACACACACACACACACACACACACACACACACACACACACACACACACACACACACACACACACACACACACACACAACACCACACACACACACACACACACACACACACACACACACACACACACACACACACACACACACACACACACACTGCACTCCTCGGCAGTGACAGCGCTCTCTGGAGATGTTTGCCTGCTATTGTCGCAGAGAGCCTTGAAGAATGACTCCGCTCCTGTGCCAGGCATATGATTTTATTTTCAAGTCTGACTTCCCCACTACTTAACTACTTCATGATCGATTCTTATGCATTAAATTTGTTTACATACTTTTATGTGTGTGTTTTTTTTTTTTTTTTTAAAGATTGTTTAACACATCCAATGGTTTTTACATGCAATTTTTCACACGAGTCACCTATATTGACTTGTATTTTTCCCTTTTTATTCATTTTCATGTGAATCATATATATATATATATATATATATATATATATATATATATATATATATATATATATATATTTACATTTTTCATGTGTGATATGATTACAAGATGTGTTTACATGATTCATTTCCAAATAAAAATCCATGATTCTTTAGTGGACGTTTCATGATTTGCTTATTTTCACATGCGCTTTTCTTACATAACTGATTTATTTTTCCATGTGATTGTTTTATGATTTCTTTCTTTTGATGTGTGCATGTTTTTTTTTTCTCTCCCAGCGGCATGGTTACGTAATGGCGAGCAGTGTGACTTTGTACGTCCAGGGTCAAGGGTTTAATTCCTGCCTCGAGGTCCGTGTAGATGGAGTTTGTATGTTCTCTCTGTGCTTAACTGGTTTCCTCCCACAGTCCAAAGACATGTGAATTAGACAAATTGGTGTTTGTAAACGTTGTAGTGTATTATTTTTCCACACAAAAGCTATGAAAACTGTATTTTTATGTGGTTGTTAAAATCACTTTATATTTCTGATATTAGAATTTTTTTCCACACAATTCATTGTATTTTAATTTCATTATAATTTTTTTTTTTTTTGCATATTATTTTTACACTCGATTCACTTATTTTCAGGTGTGAGAATTTCAAGTTTTTAACAGTTTTTACACTTCTATAATTTTTCATGACTCATTTATGAATGTTATGTTTTAAATGATCAGCATATTTTCACATAATATCCTACACATGATTAATTAAATTTTTTTTTTTTTTTTTTTGAGCGAGCTTGTCCAATTTAGGAGCAATAACATTTTTTTATTTAAATTTGAAAGACTTCTGTGATCATGTGAAAAAAAAAAATCATGTGATTTTTTTTTTTTTTCATATACAGTACAAGCAGTCAAACCTGGTCAAACCGGCACTTACAAAAAAAACAAAGCACCAGAAAAACCATTACAACAGTCTTATCCAGCTCACAGTTTATTTAAAACAAAACCGAGAACAGATTCTCAGTGAGAAAGCCTGAACACTAAACATCTTGATTGCATTGTGCCAGCGCTAACCCCCTTCTCAGACGCTCGTATGTCTGTATAGCTTTTTTCCCGTGTAGCCTTTAGCCACAAATTCCTGAGCAGTGCTGTTCAGTCGAAAGCTTACAAGCTACGCTGATTTCCTGTCTCGCTGTAATGAGTAACATTCAGTCCTCCTACTCGTCCACTGCTGGAACCTCGCTCAGCTGGAACACACAAAAACACTCATCATGTGGCAAATACACATCCCTAAATGTATCACATGGGAAGAAAAAAAAATACTTAAACTCAAAACACATTTCCTACTTATCTTAAACACAGCCAACCACGACATGTCTGGTGTTTAAATTTAGGCTGTGTGTATGTCTGAGTAGCGAGAGAACATTCTTTTAAAACATCCTAACAGATGGGGAAAATAATCTCAGAACCAGGCATTTGTGCAGAATGCCGCCAGTACAGAATGGAGGACGCCAGTTTCTCTTTCCTGACCACGAGATTGTCTTACGCATCAGACCATCTGCATTCCTCCACACTACAGGATGGTGAGTTGAAAATACAGAGCATGTTTTTATTTATGTTAATTTGATTAGATTATCCTAGATTAGATTAAATTAGATTAGATTAAATAAAATTAGATTAGACTAGATTAGATTAGATGGTCCTAGATTAGATGAACTAACAATAGATTAGATTAAACTAGATTAGATTAAAACCAATTATCTTAGGTTATATTAGATTAAAAAATATTAGATTAGATTAAAAATGATTAGATTAAATAAAATTAGATTGTATTAGATTAAATAATATTAGATTAGATTAAATAAGGTTAGATTAGATTTGATAAGATTAGATTAATAAAATTAGAGATTATACTAAATAAAATTAGATTAGATTATCCTATATTAGATTAGATGGTCCTAGATTAGATTAACTAGGTCAGATTTGATTTGATAAGATTAGATTATATTAAATAAAATTAGATTAGATTACATAATATTAGATTAGATTAGATCAAATAAGATTAGATTAAATAAGATTAGATTAGATTAAATACAATTAGAGATTAGATTAAATAAAATTAGAGATTATATTAAATACAATTAGATTAGATTATCCTATATATACAATTATCTTAGGTTATATTAAATTAAAAATATTAGATTAGATTAAAAATTATAAGATTAAATAAAATTAGGTTAGATCAAATAAAATTAGATTGTATTATATTAAATAATATTAGATTAGATTAAATAAGGTTAGATTAGATTTGATAAGATTAGATTAGATTAAATAAAATTAGAGATTATACTAAATAAAATTAGATTAGATTATCCTATATTAGATTAGATGGTCCTAGATTAGATTAACTAGGTCAGATTAGATTTGATAAAATTAGATTATATTAAATAAAATTAGATTAGATTAGATCAAATAAGATTAGATTAAATAAGATTAGATTAGATCAAATAAGATTAGATTAAATAAGATTAGATTAGATCAAATAAGATTAGATTAGATTAGATTAGATTAGATTAGATTAGATTAGACAGCATGGTGTTTTGACCTTCAGGGTCCAGGTTCGATGCCTGCATCTGTGTGCATGGAGTTCTCCCTGTTCTCCATTTTCTCCCTGTTCTTGGTGGGTTTCCTCCGGGAACTCCAGTTTTCTCCCACTGTCCAAACACATACAGATCATGTTGCTTGCTGTTCCCAAATTGCCGATAGTGTGTGAATGAGTGTGTGTGTGTGTGCGCCCTGCGATAGATTGGCACCCTTTTTTCCAGGGTGAACCCTGCCTTGTTCTCTCTGTGTTTCTTGGGATACAGGATACAGTGGCACAGATGACGAGTGAGTGAGATTAAATTAGATTAGATTAGCTTTATTGTCATTGTGCAAAGTACATTTACAGAACCCATGGAATGCAGTTAGCATCTAATCAGAAGCGCATAATTGGCCTGTTTACAATAAATAACAACGTGTTAAATAAGGGCATGTGTCCGTACAGTATGTACAGGGGTGAGAGCAATGAATGTACAGACGGTACAGTAGATGTATAAGGACATGGTATATAAGGTAACATACAGTATCTGAGGGCTTAAGTCACGCATTTTACTCATCCAGTTCTTTAGCAGTGGATGCTCAGATGGACAAGGGGCGTAGAGTACTTTATTAACCTTGTTACCTGGCTCCAGGTGGAGAGCCGCGCCACACGATGTAATCATTCTAATAAGAGCCCTAAAGCAAAGCTTCTAAGGTGGTCAATGAAATAGGAGTTAGGGCGCGTGCTTCTGACACGCATGGGAAGACCTTCTCGTTTGGAGATAGCGTGGAATTATTAATTAGAAACTAAAAAGCAAACCAAAGAGAACTGAAAACAAAAAAAAACAACAGAGCTCCACAGTGTCCTTAAGACTTTTTATGTATATAAAAATAAACTTTCTGGTTTGCTGTTTTACAGAGGATTTATATGAGCGCACTGTAAAATTAAATTAAACTGAGAGCGCACACTGATGAACTGATGATGCTGTGAAGACGCTGGCTGACTCTCTGCCTTTGTCTTGGACTTGCTGCGCACTTTGTCTTTGTCTCTGTCTTGGCCCTGATACCTTACCGGTGCTCCACAAGTGATTGCACGAAGTGCGCAGGTATCAGGACCCTTAAATAGACACGCTCCCGGGTGCATGGTTTCCATGCCGATTGCCTGTGCGGCGGCATCGTCTGGCAACCACGTGTCTAGATGACCACGGCTCTGCTTGCTCAGAACTCTGTGGGGTAGCAGCCTGAGTAAAAAAAAAAAAAAAGAGTTATTTATTTTTTATTTTTATTTTTTAGTACTCGAACACCAAAGGAAAAATTAACAAAAAGAAAGAAAAAAAAAAAAAGGAAAAAAGGCCACACATCCGTGAATGACAATGGGGTTGTTCAGAGTCCACTGCAGTCGCTCACGAGTTATTGCCTACAGGAGTTTCTGCGCGGCCAACACTTCAGACGTGAAGCCGGCAGAGAATAATAAAGTAGAATTTTACTCTCTGTTATTCTGTTATAAAAGTCCTGGTTTGACTTGAACGCTGCTGGTATAACTTTTGATGTTGTGTTGTTACGGAATGATAATCAATAATACTGTGGTGGTCTAATGCAAAGTGGATTTATAGCCCTCGTTCCCAGTGTTGTTATTTTCCTCAGGATCACATTTTATCTGGAGCAGTTCACATGTTAGAGGGTACACACCGATCCATTGGAGGTCAAGGATTCCTGGCAGTCTGCTTAGCGCTACAACAGCTGCCCCATGACTTCTCACGTCAATAAACAGAAAACTTGTTTACACTGGATTTTTTTTCCTTCTTCTTCTTCTTCTTCTGTCTTTAACACTCTGCGGTGTTTCTTAGCTTTCCTAACATACATTAGCCGTCAGCCGTGAGCAACGTCTGGAGAATTAAAGTGTGCTTGTGCCTTGCTCTGTGATTTACTATACTGGAGCCTTGCCACAGGGTTACTTTTAATCGTTTCTGATGATGCTTTGAATATTTCAAGCACCGGCCGTACAGTCACAGTCGAACAGCATATATTTATATATATATATATATATTTATATATATATATAGTTATGTATACATATTCGAAATCGTTAGCGGTGCCTTGAAAATGTGGCTGTGACGAGCCTTTCAGTCAATCATCGAAGGTGCCGATTGAACACCTTTGTGCAGGGTGACCTTCTTCTCGCTAAACATAAAATGTGAAGAACATGGAGGCTTACAATGACTAATGCTTTTCGTGAAAAGGACTGCGATAATCAATCGCGAGGAAGGCTTATTGAGAACGTCCTTCGTTGTGTCTTTTTGGAACCTGTAATAATAATTACGCTTCCACCGCTACAATCAGTGGCGCTAAATCATCATGTCCCTTCAGCTGATTGGCCAGTTTAACCTCAGTCAGGGTTACCCAAATTAATTCACCATTAGAGACATTAACTGTACACTCCCACTACTGTACATTCCAACTTTTCCTTTTCTTTTTTTTTTTTTTTACTTACTTTTGTCTGTATGTATACATACATTGATTAAATGAGCTTTCAGCACAAAAACAAAAAAAAAGTTAAAGCAGCTCCTGTTGAAGAATATATTAAGAAAATCAAGTGGTAGATGTATTGCATAATGTACCATAAGAGAGCATAAAGCAAGTGCACCAAGCAGCTGTTGTAATGCTAATATCCCAACTGGTACCTCCACTAGTGTTCCTTTCCTCACACTTCTGTCTAAATCAGTAGTAATTATACGAGCAATCTTTTACTCAAATTTTCCACAAAGGTTTGTTTTATGTTCCTAGTAAAGTTCCAGGTCTCACTTGACTTGGACGGTCTGCAAAATAGAAATGAAGTAAACTGTGCCGTGGACATTGTGTGGATTTCAGCCCAGGTTAGACTCCTGCAGAGTGCAAAAAAAAAAAAGAAAAGGAATAAAGACTGATTTGCATTTTTTTCTTTTTTTCTTTTTTTTTTACAGGAATATGCAAAATGTTTCTCTGCCTGAACTTACTGTATATTGTTTCTTGAATTCTAAGTTTTACTTTACGTCCTGTGTTGTTACACTACCTGTTTTTCGCTATTTGCACATTGCTTGACTCCTTGTCTGTTTTCGCGACTCCAGTTTTAGCCGCTAATTTCGATTTTGTCTCTGTGTGTCTATATCACCTTTTTTTTCCCCTTATTCTTCTTCGTTTAATTTGCAGCTGCACATCCATTTCAGCTCCCAGGATTGTGACACTAAAGCAATATTTCAAAAATAATAATTAATTGCTTCCAATGATTTTATAAAAAAAAAAAAATTAAATAATAATAATAATAAAAATACTTGTATGTCTGTGTTCAGCAAAACATTTTATTCCCCATCTAGCCGAACCAGAGATTACTATCACAGGCACTTAAACGCATGAAATCCCAAGCTCTGACCAATGGAGCCTGAGAGAAACTCATCGAGCTCATTCAATTAGCGGATCTGCTGAATACCAGGGAGTAAATCCTAGTCTTGACAGAAAGATTCACTGACTCACTGATCCACTAAATAAGAGCAGAGCGAGTTCTGGTCAGGATTCTCTACTTGGAAGGAATACAGTAGAGGGATGGCATGTACATTATGTACTATAACTGCAAATGTGACTTTAAAAAAAACCTCACGCAGTGGTTAAATTGGGGGGTCCAAAGACATGCAGATTAGCCTAATTGGCGTTCCCAAATTGCCTGTAATGTCTAAATGTACATGTGAATGCTGACCAGTGGTATTAGCATGGTTGGAAAAATGGCAATAAATGCAATGGTCAACAGTTGCCTCCATGGTCCCTAGTTGGACTACAGAGGTTTCTCAATATTCCTTCTTTAGATTTGCTTTCAAATGTCACTAGCACTGGGTTGTTGTTGGTTTTTTTTTTTTTTTTTTTGCTGCAGTTGGGAGCAATGAACCATTTAGATATTTACACAAAGAAAATGCAAGGGGAAGAGCTAATCAGGAGATGCACAATCACTTTGTGTTTAAGAGGCATCAGATACATGTGTTGTATTGTGTTGTGTGCTTTAGCACTGTATGCCTGGTTATGTCTGTTAATCTCCAAACTGGATTTCTGAGCTCTGTTATAACCCAATGGGACCACAGACATCTGCAGTAGTAAATGCAGCTGGCAGAAGCCCAGTAGGACATTACAGTGTGTGGCGCCTCCCTGTAGTATGATAAGGCTCTGTAATCAAAAAACAGAAGTGAAATTGAAACTAGAAGTGGAGGAGGCTGATGATGCATTGAAAAATGTTTATATATATATATATATATATATATTTTTATCTCATGATCTTCAACAAACTTAAAAAGCAACAAAAGTGCACCATATTTTGTCAGGACTCGCTACAAAACACATTTAAACGCTAATTTTTTTAATTAAACTCAACAAACACTTATTATTGACTCTAAATCGCACAGTTACATGTCGGTAAACACAACTGCAATGATAAAATGAATTTATCACCAGACCAGAACTGTAGCAAGTGGAAATAATAGCATTTGCAAAATCCACACTGATATAATCAAACAATTTTGACATAAAAATTTGGCATGTGGTTTTTAACAGCCGCGTGACTCAGCAGCTTGTAATACATCTTATACATTTTAAACAAACATCCCATTTTTCACAAAACTGCAAAACAAGAGATATCTTATTTTTTTTTATTTTTTTTTTACTGTCAAACACACACACACACACACACACACATTTCAAAAAAGGACTGCCTGAACGCTTTAATCCTTTAAATATATATCCGCTGATTAAAAGTGTATCAAGTTCTGGTTATGACTAAAATGATTCACTTACTCTATCAGTGGTCTTGTGAATGAAAGAGGAGTTTAATTATCTTACTGTAATTATGAACAAAATGAGTCGCTGATTCAAACCTTGATCCACTGAAGGAGAATGACTGGTCACGACTGAAATAATTCACTGATCTGATAAACCAAAGAGGATCAATGGTCAGGTATGACCGACAGGACTCACCTGTACACATGCTGATTAACTGGAGAAAAGAAGAAAAAAAAAAAAAGAGAAAGAAAAAAGGGGTAATTTAAATAAATAACAAGCAATGTGCCAATCTCACCTCTGACAGAACTGACTGATATGGTGAACACAAGCTGAGCAGATCCTGGTCAATCTGGGGGGAAAAAAAATAAGAAGTGATTAATTGGATAAGAGATGATCAAATCTCAATCATGATAGAACTGATTCACTGATGCAACCTACTTTAAATCAGACAAGATGGAACCTCAGTTTTGAAACATATGATTGCCTGATTTGAACACTTATACATTCGGGTGGTGGCGGCTCGAACGGATAAAGGTGTGGGCTAATGATCGGAAGGTTGCGGGTTCGAGCCCCAGCACCGCCAAGCTGCCACATTTGAGCCCCTGAGTAAAGCCGTTAACGCTGTCTGCTCCAGAGGTGCTGTAACCTGGCTGACTCTGCGCTCTGACTCCAGCTGCCTAATATCTCCGTTTTGATAGAAATTATTCAATGATCCAAACACTGGTACATTAAAGCAGACAAGATACAATCTAGTTGATGTTAGAAATGATCCACTGAATCTAGAAGAAGTGATTCACTGACTCGAACGCTGATCCATTAAATTAGACCAGATGGAATCTCAGTTTTGATATAAATGACTTACTGATTCATTACGTCTCATCCATTAAACAAGACAAGATGCAGTCTAGGCTACAGTATATTAGAAATGAATTACTGTGATGGATTGGCACCCCGTCCAGGGTGTACCCCGTCTCATGCTCTCAGTTTAGACACTCTGTGACCCTGTATACAGGATAAAGTGCTATAGACGACAGTGAGATGATTCACTAAAGGAGAAAGAAGTGATTTTAGGTCATTACAGAAATGATTCACCGAATGCGAAAGAAGTGATTCTTGGTAATGGCTGAACCGACTCATTGAATCAAACGCCAAATTGTTTTATGACAGACAATCACATCTCGGGTCATGACTGAAACAGTTATGCACCAATCATATCTCGAACATAAGCAGTCACAAATATGAACTGCACTGTATATATATATTTTTTAAATGCTGACAGACACACTTTTCCCAGAAACCTTTGTTTAATGATCATGAAATGATGAAGTACGGTATGGAAATGTGGTGTAGAATTTTTATTTTATAATTTGCAGTTCTGAAGCCTGTGAAGAGAATGGCAGGAACGGTTATCTAACCATTTATATTCGTGACTCGTTGACATAGACTAAGTCGATTGTTAATAAATCATGCTTAATCATGGGTGAAGATCAATGATTTGGAGCGTTTCTTCTGTTCGACGACAAACAAAACAAACGCTCATTCCTCTCCCTGATGTTGAAGGCATGCTATAGCTTTATTACTCACTCTATTGCTGAGCTACAAAATCTCCTCTTATTGTGGTCCTGGAGACCGAAAAAAAAAAAAGAATCAGCGCATGAAAGGCTCATGCTGCGACTCGGTTTACCATCTGGATTTCCCCTGGTTCGCGTGTTGTTTTTGCGGCCAGCCCTTGCTCTGGGAATGTGCTGGATTACGGAAAGCACACAAACAAGGAAAGCTAACAGGCAGACCACACGTTCTGGGCACGGAACCCGTACGCGTTTGTTCTCATGATTAATAGGAGAGATGAGAAAAACGTAAATGAGTGTAAAAACGAATGATTCATCATTGTTGGACGTGTTAATGGCATCGTGTGTGTTAAGTGATATATAGTTCGTTAACGCAGAAGTTTTTTTTTTTTTTTTTTTTTTCTGAAAAGAAAATAAATCATGAAACATGAGCTGCGTGACTGTATTGTTTTTGGGTCCAGGCATATACTGCATTGCTGTTTGGTAAACATTGAACTCAAGTTTCTTGTATTTGCTTCACATATCTGGATGGTTATATATAAAGAAAAAAAAAAAAGTTTAATAAAGCAAGAAAGGTTTATCATCCCATAAAATGTACCGTGTGTGTACTAGGGTCACTTCAAACATACTGTAGCTCTTTGATCCTTCTGTATAACCATTTGACTCACTGATTCAGATGGAGATGTTCAATAAGGTAGACTGTTTGTCATAATCACTTTTTTAATGGAAATGGCCTTGGACAGCACCGTCTATAGTCTTTCGATCCAGATGTTTCAAGCCAAGAACAAGCTATTTGACTGACATGGCAGATGACCCACCACACCTCTTTTCCCACCAACCAACAACAAATACCTAAGATTACATCAAGTCCTCAGTGCTAACACTTTTGCTCAAACATGCAAATTGTCTACTTTTGGTCTAACATTCTTGAAAGTATTGTTATTATTATTATTTTTTTTATTTGTGATGATGACGCAAACAAATGTGTATATTTGTAGATGCCTTCTTCACATGAACAAATGTATAAACGCTTTTATCCAGTTTAATTGATCAGTTTAATGGTGGAGAAGAATGGCAGCCATTTTGAAAACCTGTGTTTGAATATAATCTAAATTGATTATACGTATGTACATTTTGCTACGACATATCCAACAACTTGTGTCTCGATCGCTCCATCTAGGAACCTCTGTAGTCCAACTATGGACCGTAGAGGCCAATGGTGACCATTTCTACAGCCATGGTAGGACCTTTGATCAACATTCGGGCAATTTGGGAACGCCAGTTAGCCTAATCTGCAGGTATTTGCACTGGGGGAGGAAACCAGAGAACATTGAGGAAACCCGCCAACCATGCCACTGACACTGCAGCAGACACCGAGACAGGAATCAAACCACTAAGCCATTGTACAGCCAACTGCAGCAGAAAATAATAAGCCAAGCTGAGCGAGTAGCCCGAATGAAAGAATTCTACATAGTTTTGGTGAAAGTAGAGAGCTGAGGTGTCAATGTAGCATTATACACCCAAAGCAATGTCATGTCACGTGTTTTCCAAGATTACAAGAAATACATGAAGAATTTAACAGCAACACACAGTTAATACCATTTTCAGACTTTTACACATTTTTGGAAACTTATTTTGCTTTGGCACACAAGCTTGTCTATAACAAGATGTTTCGTTTGATATAAAAAAAAAAAGCCACATTCTCTTCTTTTAAGAGCTTTAATCTTTTATGATTTAGGCAACCCACAATATGGAGCAGCTGCAATGGATAGCAAAACACAAAGTCTTCTGACAAGTTCGTAATTGCTCCTTTCTGTGATGTGATCACTGAAGCGACAACTCTAGGCAGCTGCTGTTGTGAGTGAATTAAATGCGTTCGATGGATTTGTGGAGAATGTTGAAGCCAAGACAAAAAGTGGTTCACACTCTGTTACTGCCAGTGGAGTTACCCTATGGAAACTGTAGCTACTGTATGTATGCGCAGGGATGGGAAACAGCCAGGTACATTTACACTGGTCATGTACTTAAGTACAGTTTTCACATATCTTTAGTTTACTTACTAGGTCCTGAATGCTACGGTGAGCTAATACAAGTTCAGCACTTTTGATGTTTGAGTTGCAGCAAAAACGCAATGCGTGGATTTGCTATATATTTATTAAAATTACCGACATACTCCAATAACCACAAACACAACTGCAGGATGATTTACCCATTGTAAGTTTACATAAAATAAAATAAAATGAAATGAACTATATATATATATATATATATATATATATATATATATATATATAACATACACCATACGATGAGGATTCTGAAGCTTGTGGCCATAAAGAGTACATAAAGCACTTGAGACCGGACAATCTAGAGCGCTATAATCTTAGTGATGCTTTACATAGAATTTACCTCACGTTTCCAAAGACCATTTCATTTAAGGATAGTAAACAAGAGTGACACAGTCCTTGTTCACGTCCCGTACAAACAGCAATGAGTAAAAAATCACAGAGATGCTTTTTTTTTTCACTTTCGATGCAGTTAATCCAGCCATTCATTCACTCAAGGCCCCGCTGTTAGAGCACTTACTGTTAGGGCTCCTAGAAACACAACCCATTGAACACCGTTTCCTCCCGGGGCTGTTGTCATGGTGACTTTTTCTTTCTTTTTTTTTTTTTTTTTCCTTTTTTCTTTTAAACCTGAATTGTAATTAATGTGCATTCAGACATAATGAAAGCCGCTGACCCCTTTGGTCACCTGCATCAACTGGAAAACGGGCAGCTCTCCCAAGTTCCTTAAAATAGGTAAGTGTGCAATTACTGGGGGCAAAGTGATTTGTATAAGTTCGCCTTCGAGAAACAAATGTCATGCCTCATACTGATTCACACTCAGCCGCCGTTGATCCGGGGACAAACTGGAATTAGAAAGGAAAGGCGTTTGACTTGCGATTTCTCCACACTCGCGAACGTGACTTTTGAGTTTCATTACCATGTGCTGGAAGGGTGCGGGGTTCAAAGCCGACCCGTCTATCCCTCTTCCCATCTGCTCGTTCGGTATGATCGACTGTGGGAGATTTTTCCATCTGCATATTCGCAGCGGCCTGTTTCATCTCATCCTGTTCACTCCACAACCTTCAGCCCCGGCCAAGAAATTAAGACATGTCCTCTTTGATCTACTCACTTCCATTTCAGGGAGCATCCTTAAAATGAAAACAGAGTTATGGACAAAGTTTAATAGAACTGCGATCATGTGAAAACATGATGCACCCTGGCGACTTCCATTTTTTGCTGATTTCTGCCTCTGTGTGTTTTATTGCATGATGTTTGGAGTAGATTGCTTTTTCCCCATCCTTTTTTTTTTTTTTTTGTGCAAACATGGATGTTATGGATTATAGCATAAGCATGGGGGCAGGGGAGGGATTAGGCGGGGGGGGGGGGGGGGGGGGGGAATGGGTTTGGCTGCCCAGGCTGTTGGAGGGCAGGGACGGAAAAAAGTGCAAAAACACTTAAAAGGCTCTTCATCTCATTTTCTCACATGTAGTAAAGCCTACAGGGCTCTGCATCGTGCTTTCACCACTAAAAGGAACACTTCCATTTCCAGCAGACATATTTACAGTATATACTTAATACCTGACATATCAAGTTAGATATTAAGTCAAAGTTTTCCACTCTGACTAAAAGAAAGCAGTACGTGAAAATGTATCACATTTTAAAACTGAGAAAGTTTGAATCCTAACCATAGTAAAGCACTTTAATAAACACGATCCAGATGTACTTGTGATAGAAAAAAAGCATTCATTTCTCAGTACAAAAACTGCTAGTGAAGTTATTTTTAGAGGTAGCATGGAAATCCTGGTGTCAGAATGAGCCTAAGGCTTCCCGATGTCTTTCCACGTCACAGAATCCTCATTTAAGTATTCTCAAAATAGGATTTTTTTCTTTCTTTTTTTTTTTTTTTCTTCTCCTAAGGCCCATTTCATAAACAAACTCTCACTGACCACATTGCAGGAATCGAACATGATGTAGCAATAAATTTGGTATCGAAAAAAGGATCTTATTGAACCAGGAATCTGAAAATGCACAAATATCAATCAACATGCAACTTAATCCATGATTTGATGTGACATGATCATGTATGCTGTTCAGTTAAAAAATATGACCAAAAACCTTTTGTTGGCGACACGGTGGTGTAGTGGTTAGCACTGTCGCCTTGCACCGCCAGGGTCCGGGTTCGATCCCCGGCCAGGCTCGATTCCCGTCTCTGTGTGCATGGAGTTTGCATGTTCTCCCCGTGCTTGGTGGGTTTCCTCCGGGTCCTCCGGTTTCCTCCCACAGTCCAAAGACATGTAGGTTAGGCTAATTGGCCGTAGTGTGAGAATGAGTGAGTGTCTGTGCCCTGCGATGAATTGGCACCCTGTCCAGGATGTACCCTACCATGTACCCCAAGTCTCCTAGGATAGACTCCAGGCTCCCCGTGACCCTGAATACAGGATTAAGCGGCATAGATGATGAGTGAGTGAGTGAAACCTTTTGTTGATATAATTTTTGGTGATATACAAAAGTGTCAAAATAACCCAGGCATCAGCCATGTAGGAAAAGAGGAGGTTAAGATCCTTCAAGCATTAGTATTCTTCTTTTTTTTTTTAAAGAAGCTAATAAGGCAAAAATAAACGTAAATAAATTAATAAATAAATGAAAATATTGCACAAATCTCTTTGTTCTGAAGACTTTCTAGAATATGTAGACTAAAACTGGAGACTCCTTCCAAAGCACATGCCTTTCAATAAAAACAAATTTTTTTAAGTTTCATTTCAATAATTGTTTGTTTGAACAATTTGTTTCCCACCTCATGAGGCTGCTGTTATAGAAAATTACCTGATGCCTTCCAACCAATCAGAATGAAGGATTCAATGGCTACGTAGAATAAAAATCTCTGTTGAAGGTTTAATTGGGTGGCCGTACCGTAGCTGACCTTTTTGGTCTTAGTGTCTACAGTACAAGAATTGCTTATTACATTTGTTGCATCTTTTTGTCCACATGTAATTGTCTGTTCAGGGAGCGGAATAAACCCGATAAATCTGTAGCAAATGCACGAGACACCTCTGCGCCAGCGACTGTTAATCAATGCAGTGGTTTACCGTGAAAAGGTCAGTAAACATATTAGGAAAGCAAATAATGCTCCTTCAGCTGGATTACCTGAATGAAGCTTTTTCTAATAATCATTTCATCCAATTTAGACTTCGGTGCTTGGATTTACCAAACAGTGGTGTGTATCAAATTACATGCAAGCTTGATAACCTCTAATGAGCTGAATGAGACTGTAAAGGATTGAAACTTTCCCCATGAACAAAAATAACAATGTCTTTTACTATGCTAATTTGCACTGAATATAAATAAATAAATAAATAAATAAATAAACAAAGGTCCAAATAAAGCAGTGTCAGTGCAGATGTTTTCATTTTGGTCCCACTGTGAAATTTACCACAGGCTGAAAGTCACTTCTGGACAGATGTTGCATGTGCAAATATAACCAAAGGTCAAATATTACTGTTGCAAAAGCCAGATTCAGCTTCCCCCCCGCCCCTTTTTTTTCTCTTTTCTTTTTGGACAAAATAAAGCCACAGTTTTATTAAAGAGCACTGCATCACAAAATGGTGATCACAAGAAGAAGGTATAATAATATAATAATAATAATAATAATAATAATAATAATAATAATAATAATAATAATCATAATCATAATCATAATAATAGTACATACTGTACATACATACATAGATACATACATATTTCATATTAGAACAGATGCATGAAATCATTTGTATGCGTATTTTAAAATGGTACATCATGCAGCACATGGATATTTAGCAATATTAATATTTAACTACAAAACATCAGAATAAAAGTGTACTATTTTATTTACTGTTATATCATTTTATATTTAGCCATAGAACAGAGTTAAATGGGGATAAAAACAGGGCCTTTAGTATCTTTAATGGCAGATTTATTAAAGGACAGGCTGCTTTCCTTCACAACTTTTCCCTAATTTATATAAAAATATTTGGTGTGATAAAAAAATTAATCTAATATTTACCACATTTATAAAACAAATAATAATATAAATATCTATAAAAAAATACTTTATGTAAAAATGATAAAAATGTCCATCATTAAAACCATTAACATTAAAACCACCTGGGTTTTGCGTTCCCTTTGCTCCACTGGGGCTGTTCTGGCCCCTTACGCCCCTGTGCTGTGGTGTCTGGCACCAGGATGTTGGCAGTGGATCCTTTGGATGATCTCGGTTGCAGGAGGGACTTTGGTCTTCTCAGGGATGGCTGATCCGTGGATGTCAATGATCCTGTCACCGGTATGTTGATATATAGTTGGTGGTCAGTATTGTTCAGATCATTCGGCAGTGGTGTTAATGTTATGGCTGATTGGTGGATATACTGTACAAGAACAAACATACAATAAAATAGGGGAAACTATCAGTGGCGGCTGGCGCAAAAAAAAATTTTTTTGGGGGGGGAGGGGGGCCGCAAACAAAAACTTTTAATACTCGCCTGTAAACAGCCATTTATCAGGTGATTAAGCATCATCACTACTAGTATAAAATAAAGGCCTGACTCACATCGCATCCAGTCAGCAGCTCCGCTTGCCATAAGAAGTGCTGGAAAAGACTCGTTGAGAATGGTCCAATCACATGAGCCCAAATATTTAAAAACAATACTGATTCGCTAAGAACAAAAGTGGGCGGGTTCGGGGTGCACAGAGCTACGCCCGAAGGATGATTTGACAAGATCCAATCAGAGCTCAGCCTCAGGTCACATGCTTTTCAAAAACGTACGTGCCTACATAGACACTCGTTTGTCCGGCGCCTCGCGTACACGAACACAAATGAACGTAATACAGTTTAGATTCTTTTTAATTGCAAATAAATTATATTAAAAAATACAGCAGAATATTGTGACTAAATTACTTTATTTCATTATTAAAATAAATAATTATTATGTTAAAAAAATTACATGGTAAAGGAGCATTCCTCTCTGCCTAACTTTAAGGGGGGGCGGCGCCCCTGCGTCCCGTATTGACCGGCCGCCACTGGAAACTATTGCATTACTTTTCCAAAATGGTGGAAATAATTAGAGTTATAACCTGACTTTGTGTGTAACAGTCCTTGCTTAATAATAACTCTTATTCGCCTGTTAACTTTATTTGTACCACTGGATGTTCTGGTTGATTTAAACCCAGCTCACACGCCTCACTTTTTTTTTTTTTCTTCCATAGTATGAGTTTTATTCATCATCCACTGAAATCAATTAGGTTGGACTTGCGATTCATTTGTGTCTTCACTTCCAGCTCTGTGGCGAGAGCAACTAGACAATGACACAGGGGAAATCCGCACTGCCGTGGAAACATCTTTTTCATCCCCTGTAAATAAAAGAGCTTGTGCTGTCGGGCGGGTGGATTTAAAGTCTGGTCTCTCGGTAGCTGTTATGTACTTTGAAGCAACTTCTCTACAAGTTTTCTGTTTGTTTGTTTGTTTATGTTGTTTTTGTTTTCTTATATTACTTTGTCTCTGGAGATATCCATCCCTTCATATGTAATTTCTGATCAGTTAAAAATATGGTGACATTTCAATGTGTGTTTGAAACACACACACACACACACACACACACACACACACACACACACACACACACACACATATATATATATATATATATATATATATATATATATATATATATATATATATACTGTATATATGAATAAAATGTACAGTATGGCTAGAAACCACTGTATATATTCCTAAAACATATGTATATACCGCCTAGTGGTCCCAACTGCCTTAAGCTCCTCCTGTGTAGTTCTGGACTGATCCCTCATTTTTCTCATGATTATCCTTACCTCATGCGGTGAGATCTTGCATGGAGCTACAGACTGTGGGCGTTTGACAGTTACTTTGTTATACACTAATCTCTAGCAGCTCAAATTAGTCTTATACTTTTTTTTTTTTTTTTTTTTACATTTCTTTCTAGGAACAAGCAGAATGATCTGGTAATAAAATATGAATGACTATTTCATGTTTTATAGAAATTGATTTAATGATATTCATGACTTTATTTATTTTTTTAATTCTAGGAAATTTATTAGAATTAAAAAGAAAAATTAAAAAAACACCCCAAATTTCAGAAGTTGTCATCCAAGATTTAAAACTATCTTAAACTTTTTCATTCTTGTACTAAAATTATGTGTATAATTCAAATAGTAATATTCTCAAAACATAATGAAAAATATCACAAAGGTAAGACGTTTAAACCTTATTATATATTAATTTAAATGTAATTTGCACAATACGTCTGTTTACAATATTGATACTCATTTAATACTTTTTTTATATTTTCATATTCTGGCTTGAATTCTATCTTTAATATATATCCTTCTTATATGCCTATTCTTTTTATACCCATATTCATTTTTATTATTGTATTCTATTTTGTGCTTATTTGTTTTTTTTTTTTTATCGGCATTCATTAGGCGGACAGCAAAGGAAGAATTTCATTGAACGTGTTTCTTTACTATGCATATGACGATAAAACTTGAAATCTGAAACCTGAAACTAAAGTCAATTAAGACGTTACATCCCAATAAAAGCTTATTTTAACTTAAGTATGACTCTACTGCTACTTTTATTTAATTTCTTATTGCCATTTCAAGCTCAAGGCAAATAAATAAAGTTCATATATACTGTTCTCTCATTACGGTTCCACATCCAGCTTTCACTAGTGTAAATTTAGCTGGTACACAGCCACAGTCCGGCTTTGCTGTTTATCCTGGCTCCTCCATGCATGCTGGCCGTGATCATGGCAACGGCATTTCGGGGCCAAGAGACGCTGCAGTGCACCGGGTTTCTCTTTAATTATCCTCCTGCTGTTTATTTCCCCCGCGAGCCAAACAGCATCAACATTCATCAGCCATAAGAGAGAAGAGAGAGGACCTCTCACTCTCTCTCTCTCTCTCTCACTCTCTCTCTCTCACTCTCTCACTCTCTCTCTCTCTCTCTCTCACTCTCGCTCACTCTCACTCTCGCTCACTCTCTCACTCTCACTCTCTCTCACTCTCACTCTCTCTCTCTCACTCTCTCTTTGTAGAACACACTCTGCACAACACATGACGCAGGCACACATACAGTTTTCATGTAACCAAGCTGTCCTTACACACATCTGCATACACTCTTTCATCTTGGACAGTCATATGTACCAGTCGCCCAAAAAACAAGAGGTTGTGCATAAACAAACTCTTGTATAAACAGGATTATAGAAAAGCTTTGTGATGCTGCTCAGAGCCTTTTGCCTTTACACAGACACACACACACACACACACACACACACACACACACACACACATATACATATATATATATATATATATATATATATATATATATATATATATATATATATATATATATATAATTTGATCCCCTGCAGACTTTGCAAGGTTGCCCACTTACAAAGAAATAAAGGATCTATAATTTTTATCATAGAATATCAACCAAAAATGTAGATAAAACACTATATTATATAAATGTACTTAATTGTGTTTTATTTCAGTCGAAAAAAAGAAAAAAAAAGTATTTGATCCCCTAAAAACCAACAATAATTCTGCCTTCCGCAGGCTGCTTATGTGGTCCTGTGGTACACAGATTAATTTCAGAAGGTTCTTGTTATGTGTATAAACACCACCTGTCCACAGAATCTCTATCTTCAATTTAAACCTCACCACTATAGGCAAGACGAAAGAGGATGTCAACGGTTGTCAGAGGCAAGATCGTAGACCTGCATAAGGCTGAAATGAGCTACAAGACCATGAGCAAGAAGCTCAGTGAGAGGTAGACAGCTGTTGGAGCAATTATTCACTAATGGAAAAAAAAATAGAAAATAACCATCAATCGCCCTCGATCTGGAGCTCCATGCACGAGTTCACCTCATGGGGTAAAAATAATCAGAAGAAGTGGTGGATCAGTCCAGAACTACACACGAGGAGCTTGTGAATGATCTCTAGGCAGCCGCCAAGCAAACCATTGGTAACAAAAAAAATCCGCAATACGCTGCAATAAAGCACATATACAGGCTGATCTATGAACATCTAAATGATTCAGTGGTCAGATAAGACCAAAATCTTGCTCTTTGGAACACCATCCCTAGAGTCAAGCATGGAGGTGGAAACATCATGCTTTGAGGCCGTTTCTCTGCTAAAGATACGGACAGACCTTTCCGAATTGAGGGGCCAATAGACAGGGCCATGTGTAGTAATATTTGTGGATGAGAACCTCCTGAAGATGGGTCGTAGATGGGTCTTCCAGAATGACAATGACGCAAAACATACTGTCATGGCAAACAAAGGAGTGGCTCAAGAAGAAGTACATTAGGGTCATGGAGTGGCCTAGCCAGTCTCCAGACATTAATCCTATAGGACATTTATGGAGGGAGCTGAAACTTTGAGTTGCCAAGCAACAATATATATGCACACACACTCACCTAAAGGATTATTAGGAACACCTGTTCAATTTCTCATTAATGCAATTATATAATCAACCAACCACATGGCACTTGCTTCAATGCATTTAGGGGCGTGGTCCTGGTCAAGACAATCTCCTGAACTCCAAACTGAATGTCAGAATGGGAAAGAAAGGTGATTTAAGGTCAGAGGAGAATGGGGCGACTGATTCAAGCTGATAGAAGAGCAACTTTGACTGAAATAACCACTCGTTACAACTAAGGTATGCAGCAAAGCATTTGTGAAGCCACAACATGCACAACCTTGAGGCAGATGGTCTACAACAGCAGAAGATCCCACCAGGTACCACTCCAGGTGTATCTCCACTACAAATAGGACAAAGAGGCTACAATTTGCACGAGCTCACCAAAATTGGACAGAATGAGAACGTGGATCCATCATGCCTTGTTACCACTGTGCAGGCTGCTGGTGCTGGTGTAATGGTGTGGGGGATCTTTTCTTGGAACACTTTAGGCCCCTTAGTGCCAAATTGGACATTGTTTAAATGTCACGGCCTACCTGAGCATTGTTTCTGACCATGTCCATCCCTTTATGACCACCATGTACCCATTCTCTGACGGCTACTTCCAGCAGGATAATGCACCATGTCACAAAGCTCGAATCATTTCAAATTGGTTTCTTGAACATGGCAATGAGTTCACTGAACTAAAATGGCCCCCAACGTCACCAGATCTCAACCCAGTAGAGCATCTTTGGGATGTGGTGGAACGGGAGCTTCGTGCCCTGGATGTGCATCTCATAAATCTCCATCAACTACAAGATGCTATCCTATAAATATGGGCCAACGTTTCTAAAGAATGCTTTCAGCCCCTTGTTGAATCAATGCCACATAGAATTCTTAAGGCGAAAGGGGGTCAAACACCGTATTAGTATGGTGTTCCTAATAATCCTTTATATATATTACCAAGCCAATAAAAACTTAGAGTTTTGTTTAGTTAGTGGGATTTTCATTTCTAAGAGATATTATCTGGAGCATGAAGCTGAAGTCCTGCTCTGTACTAATGGCTCTATCTGTCAGTGTGTGCAAGAAGACAAAGTTACTGTGGGGTGACAGTTTGGCCAATATTTTCCTTTCTTACCTTCACTATACAAGTACGTTTCTGTGAGGAGTGCTATCTTGCAACCAGTGATTTTCTCTGCACAGTGCCCAAGAAAATAAACCTCATATATTGCACTGACGAGTTAAACCAGGAGGAAACCGGTGCTGCACACAATGAACACACAAGCGTAGTAGAATGTTTGAATTTATCTTTGAACAAACTAACTGTGTTGAAATATGCTCAAATTCACAGTCTGAGATCTATCTATCTATCTATCTATCTATCTATCTATCTATCTATCTATCTATCTATCTGTCTATCTATCTATCTATCTGTCTATCTATCTATCTATCTATCTATCTATCTGTCTATCTATCTATCATCTATCTTTCTATCTATCATCTATCTATCTATCTGTCTATCTATCTATCTGTCTATCTGTCTATCTATCTATCTATCTATCTATCTGTCTATCTATCTATCTATCTGTCTATCTATCTATCATCTATCTATCTATCTATCATCTATCTATCTATCTATCATCTATCTATCATCTATCTATCTATCTATCTATCTGTCTATCTATCTATCTGTCTATCTATCTATCTATCATCTATCATCTATCTATCTATCTATCTATCTATCTATCTATCTATCTATCTGTCTATCTATCATCTATCATCTATCTATCATCTATCTATCTATCTATCTATCCTCTATCTATCTATCTATCTATCATCTATCTATCTATCTATCTATCTATCTATCTATCTATCTATCTATCTATCTATCTGTCTATCTGTCTATCCATTCTGTCTGTCTATCTGCTCATCTATATCTATCACTGTTCATCTGTCTATTCATTCATCTATTCATCTATCTATCTGTCTATCTGGTCTATCACCATCTACCCGCCCATCTATCTATCTATCACCATCTATCTATCTGTTCATCTATCTATCTATCTATCTATCTCCACTGTCTATCTGCCTTGGCCCATTCATTCATCTGTTCATCTATCTATCTATCTGTTGCCCATTCATTCATTCATCTATCTGTCTATTCATCTATCTATCTATCTATCTATCTGTCTATCTATCTACCCATTCATCTGTCTACCATCTATCTGTCTATCCGTCTATCTATCTATCTGTCTATCTGTCTATCTATATCTATCTGTCTATCTGTCTATCTATCTACTTCCATCTGTCTATCTATCTATCTATCTGTTCATTTTATCTATCTATCTATCATCTATCTACCACCATCTGTCTATCTGTCTATCTATCTATCTATCTATCTATCTATCTATCCACCCATCTATCTATCTATCTATCTATCTATCTATCTATCTATCTATCTATCTATCTATCTACCCACCCATCTATCTATCTATCTATCTATCTATCTATCTACCCACCCATCTATCTATCTATCTATCTATCTATCTATCTATCTATCTATCTATCTATCTATCTATCTATCCATTCATCCATCTATCTATCTATCTCTCTATCTATCTATCTATCTATCTATCTGTCTATCCATTCATCCATCTATCTATCTATCTATCTATCTATCTATCTATCTATCTATCTATCTGTCTATCTCTATCTATCTATCTCTCTATCTATCTCATCTACCCATCTATCTACTATCTGTCTATCTATCTATCTATCTTATCTATCTGTCTATCTGTCTATCTATCTGTCTATGTATTTCCATCTATCGTGACAGACCAAAAGTTTGACACACCTTCTCATTCAGCGAGTTTTCTTTATTGTGTCCTTTAGCCCAAACGCGTCTCTTCTGCTTGTTGCCTGTCCTTAGCAGTGGTTTCCTAGCAGATATTCTACCATGAAGGCCTGATTCACACAGTCTCCTCTTAACAGTTGTTCTAGAGATGTGTCTGCTGCTAGAAATCTGTGTGGCATTGACCTGCTCTCTGATCTGAGCTGCTGTTAACCTTTCAAAGCTTCAATTTTTCCCACTGCATCGACCTTCATTTCTTAAAGTAATGATGGCCGCCGCTTTTCTTCAATTTTAGCTGCTTTTCTTGCCATAATACAAATCAGTTGTCTGTCTAATTTTTTATCTGTACTCTCTACTTATATATATATATATATATATATATATATATATATATATCCAGTAGTGGATTAGCATTTTTTTTAATTCATGTAAATTTTGGAAACAATATTTGCATTTGTCCGAAAAAGGAAAAACGAAATAATATAAAAATGTAAAAATGATGACTAAACAGCAAACGCATACTTCCTGAACATGGCGTCCGATTTTCCAATAACACAGTTCTGCCACTGCAGTGACTCAGCTACAGACACTAATGGTTCCTGTTTTCATAAACTGTCAATATGTTGGTTCTACAGTAAATAGCCAGACTGTCATGGCTTATGAACTTTGAACTCAAATTAATTAAAATGAATAATATGGCACGATCAGGTTTCTTGACATTTAAATAATTCATTATTTTAATTATATAATTTGAAGCCATTCAGACAAGGCTGGCATTTCTAACTCTCCTTCTATTGTCTATTGTCTTGTGTAAATGCTCATGTCAGTTAAGGAATTAAAGAAGAGAAACCACAATACAGAAACGTGAAATAATAATAATAATAATAATAATAATAATAATAATAATAATAATAATAATAATGGACACATGCAGGTTAGATCTCATTATATCAGCTCTCCAGCCGGTAAATATACTAAGGGCAAAGGTTTTCCTTCACCTAAGGTTTTAATTCATTTGAGACACCCTCTTTAATTTCCAGTATGTGATTTTAAAATAACATCTCTTTGCAGAGAGATAAAAAATGCTTTGCTTTCTGAAACCACCTCCACTTCTGATTTCAAACACCTGCTACATTTTTGATCATTTTACAGAGGGAAGACAAATCACACAGTCACATACAGTACAATAGTCCGCAGGTGGTGATATTACCTCTTCAAATGTTCTACATGTCGTGCAGAAATGCAGTGAAGTATAAAGTTCAGGCATTTGTTTTGAGACAATATAAAAAAAAATAAAAAAAACCTATTCAAGCAAAGTGATATGAAATGTGAAGAATTGTGAAAACTGTACTGAAGTACATTAAAAAAGTAAATGTACTTACCTACCTTCCACCTTCGCCATCTTGGTTAGTATTATTGTTCTGCTCTCCTTTCTCATCATGACATCTATTTCGCTAAATGCTCCAGTCGCTTTTCCAGCAGGAGGTAGACTATGAATCTATTGCTGCCACCTCACTTCTTACAACATTGATGATGTTATTCAGTTTCAAAGACCCCGTCCTATTTCTCCATGCTTAACACATTTTTAAGGCTGAAAAAAGTTCAATTTTGTTGTTTCATCTTAGAACTCTCCCGCCAAAAGTTGGTGATAACCTGAAAAGTTCATTCTTCTTCTTTTACCAGTTCCTTTTTTCCCCCCTTGAGGCTTAGTTGAGTCCATTGGACCAAAGTTAAAAAAAATATATATATATTATTTATCATTGTGGGTTTGTTTGTGGTTTCTTCGTGAACAATGAAGTGTTCCAATATTTCGTAATATACTGTACAACTGTTTGATTTACTTTATTTTCCCATGAGATCAAACAGAAAAGCAAAAAGTCTTTTTTTCTCTTTCTTTTTTTCTTTCTTTTTTTTTCTTTCTTTTTTTTCTTTCTTTCTTTCTTGTCTTTCTTTTCTTTCTTTTTTTTTTTTTTTTTTTTTTGCCATGTTATGCGCATTCTTAATTGTAACTACAGGCCAATTGGAAGGCTGTAAATGTCATTACACTAATTTCTCAAATCATCCAGACTTTTTTAATGAGACCATAATGTTGGCATTACTAAACATTTTACACACTGGAATTTTAATATTATGAAATAACCCTTAAAGAACTCTACTTCCCTCAATTGTATTAAAAGTTACAAGACCTCTGATGCAAAAAAAAAAAAAAATGTTGATGCATTTATTAACGATTTAAATAAAGTCTACAACAACATGACATGTATGGAGTTGAGGGGGGAAAAAATCTCTTTATATCCAGGTGTTTGCAAACTTTGGGCCTCCACCGTCCTCCGTTTATGAAATATCAACTCGGTGAACAGAGACAGCAGTGCTAACCCCCTAACCCATTTTTCAAATGCTTCTACAATGCAGGTTTTATGTCAAAACAGTCTGAAGTTTAACATTCAAGAAGTTGGAATTGCCTCAGGCTTTAAGGATTATGTCTTGGACCATATGTGCATTTGTGTGTGTGTGTGTGTGTGTGTGTGTGTGTGTGTGTGTGTGTGTGTGTGTGTGTGTGTGTGTGTGTGTGTGAGCGAGAGAGAGTTTTTGAACTGAAAAATAAAAAAGCCAGAGAGAGCTTTAAAAAGAAAATAACAGTTAGTGTCATGACGGGAACAGTAGAGCTTTGTTAACTTTATAAGGTGAAAAAGATCAGTCAGTTCTTAAACAAGGTGTATGATCAATGTGTTATAATATGTTGAGATACAGTATGGGCATGGTCAAGTTTCTGAATTAAGGGCAGAGCCATGGACAAACAAGTGAGATTTATCCCCAGCTTGCCTCCCATCTTCTCAATTCCAGCCCAAATTCTAGGAGTATCACACTGGTTCTTCATGGTGAAACCCTCACTGACATCCGATGGAGCCAACATCATAACCTCCGTGAGCTGCACATTGAGCAGGAGCAACCTTTCTAGTTCTGCCAGCCATTGCGCCAGCAGCATCCACAAACAAACATGTGCTTGCTCTCCAAGATGGAACCACATAATGACCTGGAAGCATTCATGAAATGTTTGGAGCATGCATCTGAAGCATAAGGCTGGCCAGGCTCAGCGTGTTAAGTGTTGAGTCAACTTGCTGTCTAAATGGTCAGGGGAAGCTTTTATTCAAAATCCTGCTGGAGTACCTGGACCCCAAGTACAATTGGTCATCTGTACACAGAAACACCTTCAGTGTTCGCATTTGCTGGCGCTCAGTGAGCTCGGGCACCCATTTGCATTTGCCCAAGCTCTGAGAGATGTATCGCATGGACTGCTAACAATGGAGTGTGTCGATGATGACATGGTCGACCTAGCAGTGTTGGAGCAATCTGTCACCTAGCTTTCAGAGGGGACGGCAGAATGGGTCCAGTGCCAGCATCCAGCGGTCCAACTGGCAGAGAACCACTTGGCTCCCCCTTCTCTCTCTCTCTCAATTCTTTCCCTTTATCTCAAAGCACTCTCCATATTCCAGTACAACAGGTACCAGAGCCATTTTCCTGAAAATGTTTCCTAAACGTGTGCCTTTCTTCTCCTCTTTTCCCACTCAGCTAGTTTCTGATTCTGGGACAACAGGTGTATGAATAACAACTGGGCCAGATTGCTGGTGTTGTACCGAACTGAGGCATTTCCAGAACCAATAATGATGGGGTCATTGGCCAAAGTCCCAAAATCGCTAACCATAATTGAGCTGTATCAAAGTATCAAGGGGGGTAAATACCATGTATCATCAGACCTCAATTAAAAATTCACCTTGTATCAGATTGAGTACAGCTTACAGAGTGACAGTGAAACATGTTCATGGGTCTGTTCCCAAATATCCTCTCATTTTGAAGAGGAAAGCGTAAAATATAATGGGCAATTAGGAACTGCCTCACCCATCCACTGAATTTAGGTGTAATTTAAATGGCAGTGATGGCGAGGTTGGTGGTGTTGCTGGGGCTGTCGATATCAACTCCCTGTCAGTGCCTTGGAGCGTGGGGGAGATGTTGCACCTCTGGCCCCTCCTTTTTGAGGAGAAATCCCTCTGGGATCTCTCTTAGACCTTTAGATAATCTTTTGACATGCATCCAATATCTATAGAGCCTATCATGTGTAGGCTCACAGGGCTGTGGAGCCAATCCCAGGGAACTTAGGGCACAAGGCAGGGTACACCAGGGATGGGGTGCCAACCTAACCCAGGTCACAAGCACACATGTTTACACACCCGGTCACACATTACAGGCAAACTGGAAATGCCATGCAACGCCTGCACTGCATGTCTTGGGACTGTGGGAGGAAACTAGAGTACACACACGGAAACGAAACGGAGATCCTGCTCCCAATCCTGGTAGTGCAAAGCAAACGCGTGAACCACCAAGCCAATGCTGTCTGACTTTGACTAAGTGAAAGATAATCAGTTTGGCGTTTAGCCCAATCCCTTGTCTATTTTGCAGTGATTAACCATACGGTTATATTGAGTGACACACGATCCTTAAACAAAGTGAAAAGAAACTCATGATATCCTGATGACAAGACATTTAGGTGGGGTCAAGCACTAAACATCTAAGCCTCAGGACCTGTTTTCGCTGCCTAGCAAAAGACTGAAAAGTGCTTATTTGATGCTAAATTTGCACAAAGTCCGACTGTCTTGATTTCTGTACATGAAGAAAGAATTAGTGGGGGAAAAAATTGCTTATGGGCAAACAGCTTATCAATACATTAGTTCATTAGTACTGTACATTACTAACTTACAAATTGACAAATTACTTCACCTGTTTTCTTTCTTTTTCCATCTATACTTTACTTAATTTTTACATGCATATCCAAAACCATATTTTTAAAAAAAAAGCAAATTAAAAAAGTCCATAGTTCAGATCAAATGGACATGTTTAGTTTGCAACACTATCCGGTTACTCGGGCAGAATAGAGAGAGCTCATGCTTTCTGAGGCAGCCGTTGTACAGCGAGAAGATGTGGGATGTAAGGGCGTGAAGTGCTTTTTAGCACAACAAATCTGATTAAGAATATAAGACATGGGGTTTTAGGTCACTCAGGCCAACGTTACAAATATCCAGTATTGAACGGCAGGCTCGGCTTACCATTAGCAGTATTGGCTAAAAATAGCAAATGGAGCCCTTTTCAAGCGTTGCATTAAATCTGCACTCTTGAGATCATTTTGCATATGCAAAGTACTGTAGAACTGAAAGAAATGTGTATTTTACGCATAAAGTGAATCGGAATAAATGTCCTAAAAAATACTACACCAAAATGACCACACTTTGCACTTTCTTATGAATAATAGACACATTTTTTACTTCGTTCTCACAGGTATATCATCATGTGTGCGAAGTTTCGTGGAGTCAGGAGCTATGTCTGAAAATGACCATGCTCATTGGAATGTCATAAGTTGCAGCAGATAAAAAAGGTTCTAAACAGTTGTGGTAGTTAAAGTGTGTTAATACAACAGTTAATGCAATTTCACAAATCAATTGTTCGAGTGCTGTTCCAAATCTGCTATATATTTGGTGTAACTGCTCTGGAAAGTTTGATTGAAATTTCACACAAATTGTATGTAGGTATGTAGTATCATAAGAACACATACCAAATGATGTGTTTCATGAACACATCATTTAATATAAGTTAATACTGTTAATATACAGTACAGACCAAAGAGTTTGGACACACCTTCTCATTCAAAGAGGGTGAATTTGTATTATGGCAAGAATTTGTATTAAGTAAAGAAAAACGAGCGGCCATCATTACTTTAAGAAATGAAGGTCAGTCAACCTGAAAAATTGGGAAAACTTTGAAAGTGTCCCCAAGTGCAGTCACAAAAACCATCAAGCGCTACAAAGAAACTGGCTGACATGCGGACCGGCCCAGGAAAGGAAGACCAAGAGTCGCCTCTGCTGCGGAGGAGAAGTTCATCCGAGTCACCAGCCTCAGAAATGGCAGGTTAACAGCAGCTCAGATCAGAGAGCAGGTCAATGCCACACAGAGTTCTAGCAGCAGACACGTCTCTAGAACAACTGTTAAGAGGAGACTGTGTGAATCAGACCTTCATGCTAGAATATCTGCTAGGAAACCACTGCTAAGGACAGGCAACAAGCAGAAGAGACGCGTTTGGGCTAAAGAACTCGCAAGAAAGAAAACTCTTTGAATGAGAAGGTGTGTCCAAACTTTTGGTCTGTACTGTAAGTCTAAACCTTAACAAATGTGATGTTTCAGGGTCTGTAGCTTTAAATGAACTGCCACCAAATACGCCTTTTGAAAGTGCATTTTCCTACACTTGTACTTAAACCTTTGGGGTCTGTAGGAGAATTTATTTATTTATTTATTTTTCGTAAAACCAGCCCGGAATTGCTCTTCATTGAAAAAGCAGACCAGTATGAAATGTCTAAAATGCAGGTAAACTTTTATTATGGGCATTCGCGGCTCAGTGGTAGCTTTCTTGCCTACTATATGGAAGGCCCAGGTTCAATTCTCACCCAATGCCCAAACCCCAGTCATTGGATGCAGTGCCAGTCCCAAGCTCGGATAAACCATGAAGGGCATCCTGTATAAAACTTGTGCCAAGATTGTACGTGGATCAGATGGTCTGCTGTTGTGATTTCTTGACCTTAGCAGCCAAACGACGAACAACAACAACAACAACAACAGGTAAATCTTTTGGGATTGCTGTCAGAACATTTCCACTATAAATAGATATGATGCTAACTTGGGGGGAAAAGAAATGTAATTAATTAAGAGGACCATACCACACTGTTTTCCTCAGAAATATTGTACACTTTATGAATAAGACTGAATCTGACAAGATCAAAGACAAGATCTGCAAAATGAAAGAAAAAAAAAAAGTTTTTTTTTTGATTATATATTTTTTGCAAGTACTGTATGCACACTTACGGTATAAGACCAAAAAGCTAACGTTCATAATAAGTGCCCTTAAAAATGAGTCAATTTGACTGGGTGAACTTTTTAACAGGAATGTACAAATCAAAGCAAACTAGCTAGCCATTTAGAAAGTAAGCACCGTTCTTTAGGATCTATTTTGAAATAAACAAAGCATTTTGCCGTGTTGTGTATGAAGATCACTTATTCTGTTCATTCATTTCGGGTTTATAAAACCGTTGCATAAAAGCAATATGGCACACAATCTTGCTGTTACAGCGTACTGCATGTCGGCATCCTGCGATTAGCTTGAGCGCTCAATTCTGATGCATTTTACATTCTGACGCATACGAGCAAATCCCAGCCGTGTCGATGTTTAATAAAAACCACATGATTTAAGACAACTATTCTCAACTCCATTTGATGAATTCTACAGTTTGAAAAAAAAAAAAAAAAACAATAGATGTTTATGTCTCCTAACTTACGGTATACAAGATTGAATTGATAAGGATCGTAAACTAATGCAAAATACGTTCACAGTCCAAACTTGAGCGGACTCATAATGGCACAGGGGTAGCAGACTGCTTTAAAAAGTGTATCAAATTATTTGAGAAGAAACCTTTTACTTGGGAAATCAATTCACATAAGAAAGAAAGAAAAAAGAAAGAGCGAGAGAGAGAAGAAAAAAAAAAAAGAACTGGCTGTACTTCAGCAGTTTTCCAGACACGAACCATTATAGCTTCTGTAACAGATTGCGTTACAGATTGTGTGTGTCGAAAAGCTAATCACATGCGCTTATGTGAATTATTTAACTGAAAGCAGCTTATCAGACCGGAGACTCGCTACAAGGCTTCAGACAGAAAACTTGAAACTGTGACTGGGGAGTAAGTTCTTCCACTGTTAAGAAATCTACTGTGTCTATTGTGTAGTATTCGCTTTCAGTCCCCAACATCTCATCTTGCTTTCTCTCTTTCCCAGACACACACAGAATATCTGTTCATTTTTCGTAAAGCACAAAGGGCAATAGGAGCTGCTGGCTCCAGAAGACAGGCGTGTCAGTCTCACTGCAAATCAATCAGAGACAACAGCAGTGCTGCTGACATACGCAAACCAAATCTCTGGCACTCTGAGTGCGTCCAACTCCCGTTCCATCGGCTCCTATTAAACATTAGCTATTTAATTCGGAGTACGGCTCCACTGAGCTGAAAAAGCTGTGCTTTGCTTTTTTTTTATTTGACTTTTTTTTTCTTTTTTTTTCACCGGTTACTTTGCTTTCTAAAAGTAGAAGGACAAAACAGTGCTGCAGGCGCACACACACACACACACACACACACACACACACACACACACACACACACACACACACACACACTGTGTGTATAGAGAGGGAGAGCGAGGGGAAAAAATGTGCAAAGAGGTTTAGCTTTGCTAAGTAACAGTGATACGATTCACCCTGAAAAATAATTTAGTCGCTGGAGCTCTTTTTCCTTCAGACAAGTTGTTGATTAACGAATAACGTCCGGCCTGCAGTCATGAGCTAAAATGGAAACGCTCTTGAAAAGTGAGGGCTATTAAGCATAGAAGTGCAGGCTATTTTTCCTGCAAAGCCCAGTGAGAGTGATTCTCTCTCTCTCTCTCTCTCTCTCTCTCTCTCTCATTTTCACACCTACTGCACACAATCATTTATGCTCACACACATGTATGAATAAACACTGCTCTATACTGCATTACACACACACACACACACACACACACGTGCACAAGCACTTTTTTCGCTTACGCCGAGAATTTCTCACTTTCATGCATAAATTATTCGGACGGTTTTATGGACACGCGAGTTCAAATGGAATAGAAATGATGAGTCAAAGTATTATTATTTTTAATATTAACATTATGCGGTGTCTGATATCAAAGGATGATTAAACAGCACGAGTCTAACTTTTGTTTAATATTTTTTAAGCATTTTGTTTGTGAAGTTTCTGATTTAAGGATTTCTGATGTGCAGTATCTGATTATATTAGCAAGATTAGGCGTCCGGGATGTTCTGCACATGTTATGATCAGTAAGACTTAATGGACTAATCAGGATAATGCAGTTTACAACGTGGGAGTGATTAGAAGATGATTTGCATCTAGTATATATCTTAAAACCAATTTATTCTTCCCATTTAATCTATTTATTGAATTCACCTTTAGTGATTTAAAATCCAGCCCAGCGGTTCATCTGATAAAACCTCGCCACGCCATTCCCCCAAACAGAGCACTGACACGACAGGTCAGGGTTCAGCTCAGAAATGTGCGTCCAATCGATCAGTCTCCCGCCAGAGTCGCTGGCACATCGTGATAACATTATCGCCTGTGCTCCCGCGAGGGGCCCGGATGTGTATCAGTGTTACTGCAGCCGGTGGATAACCCGAGGCCGCTGGAGGTCTACCTCCACCCGTAATTCAGCTTGAAGGAAAGCTGTGTAAAAGGAGACGTTCGGATCGTGCATACATCTGTTTTCTGTTTTCCGAGGTCGCGTCCTTGACAGGATCGAAATTCGAGGCTCAAAAACCGCGTTCGTAAAAAAAAAAAAAAAAAAAAAGTATCTCTTAGAATCTATTAAGTGAAAGACAAGATAAGGAATTTCTACAGTTATGTTTTCTTTAGAATGCAGTTATTCAAGCAAATGACCGGACTATTATTGCGGTGATATTTTTGAGTCTCGAAGGACTGAGCAGAGGTGCGAGCGCAGTGTGTACTCGAAATTTGAGCAGACGAACAAAAAAAGAAAATAAACAGTAAACCAAGCTAGCACATTTATCTTCTAGCGTTTATATCATTATGTATAAGGATATATTTCATATTCTTCTTCTTGCTCAATCGCGTCTGTATTTTCTGCGCACCACTCTACTGTATTACTGGCCAGTGCATCCAAGACAAGAGAAATTAAAAGCACACCAAGCATTCACTGAGTGTTTACTTCACAAAGTGTGTATGTGAGTTGAGTCATTTTATGCTGTGTTCAGGTAAGTGTGATCAGGAATCGATTGAGTGTAACTGTGAGAGATTCTTCGGATATTTTCTATGTTATAGACGATACTTTTTTTTCCCCTAAACTATAAACTAACACATATTTGCATTTACATTTAGGCATTTGTCAAATGCACAAGTTATTACATGACTTACTTAAATGCCATCACCATTTATTTGGGGAGGGGGGGGGGGGCGTATACTTATAAGGCATAGCTATGACATTATAATTTTTTTTTTTTTTAATACATGAACAGTATTGTGTCAAGTTCATTTGTAAAACCCATGAAACACCAAGATGAAACTGGATCTCAGGAAGACCTTCCCAGGAAGGCAAGACCAAAATTTACCTCAGAATTTGTAGAGGAGACGTTCATTTAGAGTCACCAGCCTCAGAAATCACCAATTAACCTCAAACATCCCCTCAGATTAGAGCCGTTATGAAGCTTTACAGATCAGAAGTAGCAGATATACATCTCAATATCAACTGCTCAATGGAGATTATTGCATATGTTAGACACCTGCAGTATTGCTTTACAGCATAGAAAGAAATAAAAATGAAAGAAAGACCATGAAGTTCGAAGGTGTGTCCAAAATTTTGGCTGGTACTGAAGTTGCTTTTGTCTTTCCGTTCACTTGAAAACACTCAGCAGTTTGGGTGAAGCCTTACAGTCAGGTCAAGATGATTTTTATGAGCTACAGTCCTGTTCACATCCCTTTTTCTCCTTCATATACCTTAAAGGCAATATACCTTCCACAGACTTTCTTTTCCCTGGACATTGTGTAACTGAAAAAAGGAAGCAACCTGACAAATTCAACCAATCCTGTTATTTGACAGGCAGCCCCAGGAGCGGATCACTACTGCGCACGCTGCGGTCCCAACTGAGCTCAGTGGAAGTTAACAGCACACCACCGTTGTCAAGATCAATTCCTGGACAATACCTGATTTCAAAACTGGCTTTCACAGTCATTATTCACAGTTATTAGTGGAGTTTGCTGCTACTGAAACACCCACACACATACACACAAACACATAGACACATACACAGACACATAAATAAATAAATAAATAAATAAATAAATAATGTCAGGCATGACCTACTCTACAAAAAAGTCACACAGTCTAGTATTGCAGTAGAACATATTTTGCTTTGATTATGTCAGAAAAATGTGGTGTCCAATTCACGTGTGAAAATGATCCGTCATGTTCCCAGGAACACTCTTGGAAGTCCTGGAATATGGCCGTGTACTCGGGACTTCATTTTATTGCCACATAACATCAGGGCTGAGCCTAGACCTGACATACTGAAGCAACCCCAGATCATAATGCTGCCTCCAGAGGCTTGTACAGTGGACACTATGCATGACGGGTGCATGTCTTCCTTTTTTATCCTGACACGCCAATCACTCCGCAACAGGCTGAACTCAATGGTCAATCTGAACTCATGACCATTATGTATTGCTCCAATGTCCAATCTTTACGCTCCCTAGCAAATCCAAGCCTTTTTTTTTTTTTTTTTTTTGATGATGATTTTTATTAATAAGTGATTGTCTTATGGTCACACAGTTGTTTAGTATCAATTCTGTAAATTCTCATTACATTGTGTACACACGTGGACAAAATTGTTGGTACCCTTCGGTCAATGAAAGAAAAACTCACAATGGTCACATAAATAACTTTAATCTGACAAAAGTAATAATTAAAAAAAAATCTATGAATGTTAACCAATGAAAGTTAGACATTGCTTTTCAACTATGCTTCAACGGAATTATTTTAAAAAATAAACTCATGGAACAGGCCTGGACAAAAATTATGGTACCCCTAGAAAATACTGAAAATAATGTGACCAAATGGACATGTTAATTCAAGGTGTGTCCACTTATTAGCATCACAGGTGTCTACAATCTTGTAATCAGTCAGTGGGCCTATATATAGGGCTCCAGGTAGTCACTGTGTTGTTTGGTGACATGGTATGTACCACACTCAACATGAACCAGAGGAAGCGAAGGAAAGAGTTGTCTCAGGAGATTCAAAAGAAAATTATAGACAAGCATGTTAAAGGTAAAGGCTATAAGACCATTATAAGCCAACCTCCCTGGACGTGGCCAAGGGAGGAAAATTGATGACAAATCAAAGAGATGGATAATCCGAATGGTAACAAAAGAGCCCAGAAAGACTTCTAAAGAGATCCAAGGTGAACTTCATGCTCAAGGAACATCAGTGTCAGATCGCACCATCCGTCGTTGTTTGAAATGGAACGTTTTGCCAAGGCACATCAGCTCTATGTTCACAGATGGAAAAATGAAGCATATGAAGAAAAGAACACTGTCCCTACTGTGAAACATGGACGAGGCTCTGTTATGTTCTGGGGCTGCTTTGCTGCATCTGGCACAGGGTGTCTTGAATCCGTGCAGGGTACAATGAAATCTCAAGACTATCAAGGGATTCTAGAGAGAAATGTGCTGGCCAGTGTCAGAAAGCTGGGTCTCAGTCGCAGGTCATGGGTCTTGCAACAGGACAATGACCCAAAACACACAGCTAAAAACACCCAAGAATGGCTAAGAGGAAAACATTGGACTATTCTAAAGTGGCCGTCTATGAGCCCTGACCTCAATCCTATTGAGCATCTTTGGAAGGAGCTGAAACATGCTGTCTGGAAAAGGCACCATTCAAACCGGAAACAACTGGAGCAGCTTGCTCATGAGGAGTGGGCCAAAATACCCGCAGAGAGGTGCAGAAGTCTCATTGACAGTTACAGGAATCGTTTGATTGCAGTGATTGCCTCAAAAGGTTGTGCAACAAACTATTAAGTTAGGGGTACCATCATTTTTGTCCAGGCCTGTTCCATGAGTTCATTTTCCGTTGAAGCATGGTTGAAAAGCAATGTCTGACTTTCATTGGTTAACATTCCTAAAATTCTTATTTATTATTACTTTTGTCAGATTAAAGTTAAAAATGTAAAAAAAAAAAAGGTTGATGTGTACACAACTTCACAGAGCAGTTTGAGTGCTCTCTGAGTATTTTTTATGTTTAAAATTGAGACGTATGCTTCCAAGTTGTAAATGTAAATTTTCAGGAATTTGAAATTTTTTTCCTTTTTTTTTTTGCCAGGTTGTATGCAAATTACATTTCAAGCTTCAACACATTTGGGTCTACATTGTTCAGAACATCATTTAACAAATCAATGCTGTAAATCTGTCAAAAAATTTGTCACACAGCAACCAGAGATTGTAGTGCTCGAGGAAAAGAGCCCACCTGGACCTCGTTGGGAGAGAATGGCTCTGGCGCCCACATCCGAAGCATCCACCTCCACAACGAATGGCTTACTTGCAGCTGGATGGAAGAGGATTGGTGCGGTGGTGAAGCGATGACACAGTTCCTGAAAGGCGGACATGGCGGTAGAGTTGAGGATGAAGGGTTGAGATGATGCTCGTGTCAGGGCGGTTAAAGGTGCTGCAACCATACTGTAGTCCAAGATAAAGCGACGGTAGAAGTTTGCAAACCCAAGAAACCGTTGAAGTTGCTTGAGGGTCTTGGGTAGGGGCCAACGACTTCCAGTTTCTGCGGGTCCAGGGCCAGACCCTGGGGCGAGATGACGAAACCCAGGAATGTCGTGGAGCGCTTGTGAAAGGCGCACTTCTCCAACTTACAATACAGTTGATGGGTGAGCAGTCTCTTGAGGACCGCCCTGACATGTGGGACATGTTCGTCAACAGTACGGGAGTATATGAGAATAACAAAAACCCGCCAGCCTAACATATCTTGGAGGACGTCGTTAATAAACTGCTGAAAGGCTGCGGGGGCATTACAGAGTCTGAAAGGTATGACCAGGCTTTCATAGTGTCCTTTTGGAGTGATGAAAGCCGTCTTCCACTCATCGCCCTCTCTGGTGCGCATCAAGTTGTAGGCGCTCCGTAGTCCAACTTTGTAAAAATGGTGGTGCCAGAGAGGGCGTCCAGGGCAGAGTTGGTAAGAGGCAATGGGTGACAATTGTTTATGGTGATATTGTTGAGCCCTCGATAGTCGACACATGGGCGTAGGTTGTTACCTTTTTTCTTGACAAAGAAGAACCCCGCGGCGGCAGGTGAGGAAGAGGGCCAGATGGTGCCGTTGCGGAGGGCGTCGGTGACATACTTCTCCATGGCCTGCGTCTTGGTGGCAGAGAGTGAGTAGAGGTGGCCACGGGGAGGAACAGAACCCGGCTGAAGGTCAATCGCCAGGTCGTAGGGGCGATGAGAAGGAAGGTGAGTGGCCCGTCTCTTGCAGAACACTTCAGCCAGGTCTCGGTAGGCGACGAGGATGGCGTTGGTGTCGACTTCCGGGGCCTCTGACTCCCTAGAGCATGTCCCAGCCGAGGCCTGTAGGCAAAGTTTGGTGCAGGTCGGGCCCCATTGAAGGATCCGGTTTTGTATCCATGAGATGAGCGGGTCGTGTTGCAGTAGCCAAGAGTACCTGAGGATAAGGGGGGGAGATAAAATGGGGGTGAGGTGAAACCGGATCTGCTCTTGGTGTTGGTCGATGATTAACATGATTGATTGGGTCTGGGTGATGATAGGGCTGGATGATCGGGGCCAACCGTCAACAGATGTAATCCGAACAGGCTGGTATAACGCCTCGAGTTCCACTCCAAGTTCTTTGGCATACGAAGAGTCAGTGAAGTTGCCAGCGGCACCGGAGTCAATGAACGCCGTACTTCTGAAGCCGCCTCGCAGAGCGCCGCACTCTCCTGCCGCACTCTCCTGCCACAGCTTCACGACCTTCGCAATGTCTTGGACGCTAGCATGGAGAGCCGCGACCTCACCACGCAGCTGCTCAATCAGCCTAGCATGTCCGTCCACCACATCGCAGAGGTGAGCGTAATCCGCTGAGTTTACTGCAGGCTCAGTGGCCAAACTGGAGGTGTACTTGCACCGTGAGACGGGAAACATTGGTAGTGGTGGCAGAGAGGTGGAGGGAACCCAGCAATTCGCCCTCCTTACTCACCGGGCCTGAGCATTTTCCCAGGCAAAGAGGGCAGATAGCTCTGTGATGCAATGCTGACCCACAATATGCACAGAGCCCTCCTCTGAAACATCATTCTCTCTCTGCAGCGGGCAAGGAGGCGCATTCTAATTGCATGGGTTCCCCGGATCCGGTGTCAACCATGGCGAGAGGTGGAGATTCGACAGGTCCGGTGGTGGTGGCAATGGAAAAGGGGCGTGCTTCAGGAACTTGATATTAGGCAAGGAACATGGAGGGTTGTGGCGTGGTCGGAGATGGTGATGAAGCGGCAGGCGACAGGGTCCGGGGGCTGGCCTTGGACAAGAGAGCAGTCGTTGGTCTATTCGGAGGGCAAGTTGGATCAGCCCCTCCAAAGGAGCGGGACGCTCTCGTATGGCGAGTTTGTCCTTTATACGGGAAGCCAGTCCCTCGTAATAGGCCGTCCAGAGGGCGGTGTCGAGGATCCTGAAATCCGCCGTGTAGCGGCTCACGGACTAACCTCCCTGCCGCAGATGATATAACTTTGAGTCAGTCTCCACCTCGGCAGCAGGATGTTCAAAAGTGAGTTTTAGTTCACGGGTGAACTCATTAAATGAATGTGCTGTGTCCGAATCAGAATGAAGAACTCCCGTGGCCCACTCAGCTGCGTGCCCTGACAGCAACAAGACGAGAAGGGCAATGCGCAACCGGTCTATGGAGTATCTGGTGGAATTAAACTCAAACACAAGATCCAGTGTGGTTAAAAAAACATTACACTTCCCATCTGAGCCATCCCATTTGTCCGGTAAATCGGAGGCAGCTGCTCAATCAGCCTAGCATGTCCGTCCACCACTGCGCAGGGGTGAGCGTAATCCGCTGGGTTTACTGCAGGCTCAGTCATTCTATCACATGGCAACCAGAGGCGAATCAGAAGACTAGCAGTTAGCCCATGTAGTGTGGAGGATAAACCCAAACGCGGAAGCAGCGCGAGCAGGCAGGATAACCATGTGATTTATTATTACAACTCTCTCACGCAGAGAGCAAGAGTTTACACAATTAAACCCGCGTTCTAACAACACACACTCAATCAGGAAAATGGCACAAAATGGTGAGTACTCACGAAATTGGAGAGATAATGTCAGAGACGGCATTGGAAAACGCAATGACTAAGCGATGTGCGGCGCCATTTTGTTTCCTTTTATACTTCCTGAATCGCGACAGTACAACTTCCGGGTCCTAGTGCCGGTCGCGGTGAGTGCGCATGACAAAATGTGAGTATCATATAAGTTTTAAGTTTTATTGTCATCATATGCATCATATGCACAGTAAAGAAACATGTTCCCCCCTGTACAACGAAATTCTTCCTTTCATTGTACAAAAAAAAAAATAATAATAAATTTTAACAAACACTTCTGCAATTTGCACAGATGTAGTGTAACATCCGTAACATTGGTAACATCCGGTATATATGTATGTAAAAAAAGAAAGCCCACAGTGTGTGTGAATAGCTGCAATGGTTTATGCAAATGATTGTTTGTGATTATTATTGTGCAGATGATTGTGCAAAGTTTTCAGTGAATGTCCACAATCTATAATTGTGCAAAGTCTGCAATGAATGTCCAAGGTTCCAGTAGTTGGAACCAGTTGAAAAGACCATGATTGAATTTCAGTTGATTTTGAAACTGAGAGCGCAAAACATGGACATGGACGTTTTTGTCCCTCAACAGAAGAATCCTTATAGTAGCGCAGTGAGACGTCTTTCTTGAATGGACTCCATTATAATCACAATAGTGTATATAGAATATTTGGGACATTTTTTTGTGCTTTTTTTTAAAACTATCTGTTGTTAAAGGTTAATCGGGTTGAAGGGGTCAAATTTCTATGCAACATAGAAATGTTATGGAAATTATAGTATTTTTTGGAAGATTAAATTTTTCCACTCTGTCCAGGTTCAGTGTGCCATTACTTTAGCCTCAGATTTCTGTTTAGAGATACTTTTTTTTTCCAAAGAGTGAGCATTTCCACCTGGAATAACTCTGACTGTTCCTTCTTACAAAAATGCTATTTGTTTGCTTAGATTTTTTACACCGTTCAGCATAAACCATGTTGTGTAAATGTGTTGGTGGTGTGTGTGTGTGTGTGTGTGTGTGTGTGTGTGTGTGGTTGCAATGAACATTAACTGATTAATTGATTTGCATGATTTGTTGTGTTAAGTTGCAATGTTTGAAACAGTGGGTAACACTTGAAACGTGTGTGTCTGTGATTGCGTGCATTATGTTCTGTTTTCTGTTGACCTCACCAATTCTCTCACACGAAAAGTCTCAAAAAAAAAAGAAAAAAAAAAGTAAAATCAGAGATCGATGATGGTTGCATTAAATTTCTGAATGGCCACTGCAGCACATCCCTCATGGCCCTGTTTCCATGGCAGAGAGATGATGACGGTGTTTACTGCCAGGTCAACGGGTAGGGTGTAAGTGGAGAGTAAGTTCATGGGAGCAGGGCAGATAATAAGCTTAATGGGTCTCAATCACAGCAGAGACAGGGCAATAAGAGGGAAATGTCAAGCCTGGCTTTACACACACACACACACACACACACACACACACACACACACACACACACACACACACACACACACACACTCACAGCTAAATGTCAGTGTCGAGGAGGGGTAGTGAGAGAGAATATGATTATCTATTTAACGATTTTTTTTTTTTCCGGTCTCTAATTGAGCATTTCAATGGTGTCATGTCTGAAATTGGGAAATAAAACGAAACGCTTGTACAGATACAGAACACAGAGGAGTGTGTTCGGGCTTAGCGTCTTCAGTACTAACCATTTGGTTGCTATTATATGAAAATGTTTCGCTCTCTAAAATGGCCTACACATTATTTTGGATAAATCCATCCAACGTTATGGGGTCATTGGCACTAAGCCCTGGATTTCATTGGCCTTTCCTCCGCTAATAAATAGCTTATCCTTACAGAAGCGCATCCCTATCTGCCTGATGATGAGCTCGTGTAGGAGGCTTTTGTCCACGTCTCAGATCCATCATCGCACTCACACACACATTCACACACCGTTCACATCCATCAGCCACCATGCGAATTTCACTTACAATGGATCCATTTAAGCATGGACAGTTGTGCGTGGGCCTCCATCAACATAAATCTGGAGTCAGCCATCTCTGCTCCTCCCTCGCCTTTCACTCATTTGTATCTAACGGACCGTACCACTTTGAAGATGGAACGGGGCAGTGCTCGTGCACTCGTTTCCCCGGCTCAGTGCCCGATGAGCCTGAACTAATATCTGTCAGCTCGCTACAGGATACAGGATGGTTTAAAAGATGGAGAATTAGCCGCTCGTTTGAGGACATTGATTTGACAAATCGTTGATATTATGTCACAGGTGTAGCTCGGTACCATTTGGTCCATTTGGTTCAAAACTAATGGCGTCTTGTAAATATGAACAACTGATGGTCTGAGTAAGCCCTGGAAGAAATGTTATATCCCATTTCTGTAATTAATGTTGATGAACAGCTAGAGTATGCTAAACAAAATACTGTATATCCAAGATGCTGAAAGATATTTTAGCCCTGTTTCAAGAAAAGTAAGTGCGCTTCAATCTAGGCTTCTGGTCCCTAGGTGTGACTATGTTAGAACAAGGGGCAGGTACTTAATTCCATCTCAATCATATTGCATCTGTATAGTTTATGCCTCGGAGATGGAAAATAAGCACGAGCTCATCTTTAAATGTACTACAATGTAATAAGATGATCTACGAAAAAGGAGACGGCACACGGTAGCTTAGGAGTTAGCATTGCGCACTGCGGCCTCGCCCGTCCAGGGTCAAGGGTTTGATTCAAGGTTGCATGTTCTTCCTGTGCTTGCCGGGATTCCTCCAGATCCTCTGGTCTCCTCCCATAGCAAAAAGACATGCAGATCAGTCTGATTGGTGTTCCCAAATTGCCCATACTGTGTGAATGAGTGTGTATATGAAATACCCAAATTGTCTAGACTAACTGAGTGTATTCAAGATATAAAAGACTGGATGACCGATAATTTTCTTCTACTAAATTCAGATAAGACAGAGATATTACTTATTGGCCCAAAAACCAGTACACACCAGCTCTCACAATTCAGCCTGCGTTTAGAAGGATGTTCTGTTACCACCAGCTCGACAGTGAAAGACCTGGGTGTGATATTAGACAGTAACTTATCCTTTGAAAATCATATCTCCAACATCACAAAAACAGCCTTTTTCCACCTTAGAAATATTGCCAAGCTTAGGAACCTTTTATCTGTATCTGATGCAGAAAAGCTGGTTCATGCATTCATGACCTCCAGACTGGACTACTGTAATGCATTACTGGGTGGCTGTCCTGCATCCTCAATTAACAAGCTACAGTTAGTCCAAAATGCAGCCGCCAGGGTTCTCACTAGATCCAGAAAATATGATCATATAACCCCAATATTATCATCCTTGCACTGGCTACCTGTTCAGTTTAGAATTAATTACAAAATAGCATTACTTACGTACAAGGCTCTAAACGGTCTAGCTCCCACATACCTAACCAGTCTTCTGATACGTTACAATCCAGGACGCTCCTTAAGATCAGAAAACTCCGGACTACTGGTAGTTCCCAGAATATCAAAATCTACAAAAGGAGGTAGGGCTTTTTCATATTTAGCTCCAAAACTTTGGAATAGCCTTCCTGACAGTGTTCGGGGCTCAGACACAGTTTCCCAATTTCAAAGTAGACTCAAGACGCATCTCTTTAATCTGGCGTACACATAATTAATTTCTTTACCTGATACTCCAGTACATCTATCCTGAATGGCAACCACGCTAATTCTTTTCACCTGCTCTTTATTTTTCCACCCATCCCGAGGCATCTGGAGATCGTGCCAGCTTCAGTAGACAGAGGCCGACCCTGCTTTGACCCAGAGGCATCCAGAGAAGGACCAACTCCAGCTGGATTCTTCTTCATTTTGGTTTGGATCTACACATGCTGCTCCTGAGCTCCCAGTGATCCAGACCCCCATCTGCCCTCTGCACCTGCTGACTCATCCCTGTGCTGAACTGGACTTTGTGTTAATTTAAATTAACTTCTGTTATATGGAACTTTCATCTGCATAACACACATGATGTTATACAATTTCTGTTATCTGCTATCACCCAGATGAGGATGGGTTCCCTGTTGAGTCTGGTTCCTCTCAAGGTTTCTTCCTGTTGCCATCTCAGGGAGTTTTTCCTTGCCTCTGTCGCCGTCACCCTTGGCTTGCTCATCAGGGACAATCTCATTATCTAGTCACATTTTTCTTACACATATATACATTTCCATAAGTCTTCTTTTCATTTCTGTGAAGCTGCTTTGAGACAATGACCATTGTTAAAAGCGCTATAGAAATAAAATTGAATTGAATTGAATTGAATATGTGCGAGCGTGTGGTGTGTGCAAATATGCCTTGCGATGGATTGACACCCGGTCCAGAGTGTACCCCGCCTTGTGCCCTGGGATAGGCTCCAGGATTCCTGCAGCGAGTATTCTAGTGCCAATCCATCACAGAGCACACACACACACATACTACAGGCAATGTGAGAATGCCAGTTAGCCTAATCTGCAGATCTTTGGAAGAAAACCAGAGGATCTGGAGCAAACCCACAAAGTTTGGGTTGACCATGCAAACTCCATGCACAAAGAGGTGGGAATCGAACCCAGACCCTGGAGGTGCAGGGTGACAATGCTAACCACTAAGCCATCATGCCGCTAAATGAAGTCGTAAGTATTCGCAATATTGCTGCATAGTTGCACAGATCACTAGCGTAAAACCAAATGGCTCCAACCTTGATTTGGCAGTTTATAAAATAGAACTTAACACTGTTTTATCATTCATTTAATGTGCTCTCTGATGAGCAATGCTCTCATCAGCATGTAAAGGCTCTGTTTATCAAATGTTCATCCTGTACTCTTACAGCTCACTTCCTCAGACTGATATCACGCAAGAACCTGAAGTCCTTCAGTCCAAAGCCAGATTTATGTATGCACTCCAAAACATCTTTAGTAAGTGAAAATGTTTTAAGGAAAAGGTTTCATTTATTTAGTATTTCTTCTTAAATTATCACTGTAGGATTCTCAAACCTGTTTAAATATACATTTATTTGTTAAAGCCTTAACGGTCTTAACGCTCAGCACTGTCGTTTTGCACCTCCAAGGTTCGAGTCCGGGTTCGATTCTCGTTTCGGGTCCGCGTTGCATGTTTCCCCCTACTTGGTGGGTTTCCTCTGGGTTCTGTGGGAGGAAACCAGGGTACCTGTAGGATTGGACCTGGATTTGGTGTTACCAAATTGCCAAATGAGTGGGTGAATGTTGATCAAATGTCCTACCACAGTCATAAAAATGGGAATAAATGCAAATTTTGCACATGTAGAGTCATGTTAAAAAGTGTGTTTAAAGAAAAATCTGATCTTAGTCTTAGTATTAGGCAAGCACAACCTTAGATGAATAACAATGTATAACCTTTTTCACTGTTCCATTAACACAGCAACACCAAAAAAAGCCTGGAAACCAACTCAAACACGTTCACACCATGTCACCAACGCAAGAACACTCCGGGGGAGGTAGGTGTATCATCATCATCATCATCATCATCATCATCTACGTCTACAATCAAGAGACGCCTTAATGAATGTAGAGACACAGTACCGTATCTACTTCAAAGTGCAAACCAGCGGTAACATTCAAGAAGACTAAGGCCAGATTAGACTTTGTTAGCCAGTTCTGGAAGAAGATTCTTTACAAAGATCCCATGAGTCACATATATCAGAATGATTGAATGAAAAGAGCATAGAAAAGGATAGGCAGGGCTCATGATCCAAAGCATATCACATCATCTGTCAAATACACTATGGGGCGGTAATGTTATGGCATGGGAAAGTATGGCTGCCAACGGTACTGGGAGACTGGTGTTTAGTGATGACTTGACTGCTGATAGACGTGGCAGGATGGCTTCTGAAATGTCTTCTCAGAGTCGGACAAAAACTGTACCATTGAGTAGTGCTTCGTAGTAAAGATGACCCAAAACACAGAGCAACCAAAGGTCTCCTTAAGGCAAAGAAATGTAATGGTCATAAAGGATCGTCTAACTTGTTTATGCACTTAATTAAAGCAGAAAATCAACAACTCGATCACATTGCGTCATTTAGAATCGACCAAAACACATCATCTGTGCTGATTTTGTTTTATTTTATGCTATGTTATAAATATAATACAGGAAATGTGTGTGACCGATCAGGCTTCCCTAAAATTTCACTTCAACCGTTTTGATTAGAGGATTTTACATGTGCCCCCCCCCCCAAAAATGCCCATTTTCCCGCGTTATATACTGTAGACAGTAACCATTTAAAATTCAAATTATGCATATTTCTTTATGGGTATTGTTACTAAAATTGGTGTACGCTTCTAGAAGTATATGACATGTAAAAACTGCTGATTTAATTTAAGCATTCTGTGCTTAAAAAAAAAAAAAATATATGAATTTGACATGGTTACGGACACTACAGATAGTTTGGTATATATATACCAAACTATCTGTAGTGTCCGTAACCATGTCAAATTCATGTTGCGATATCTTAACGAGCTCGTGTTTTAGAATAATACACTCTTTCAGGCTCATGTCTTTTCATGTGAACTGGCCAATTTTCATCAGCATGACAGTTAAGATCATTAAAAGATTGGAATTCCAACAAGTTACAGACACGACAACTAGGTTTAGCACCAATACCATGTTTTGGCTGAATGTTTGGCTTATGGTTTTGTACAGAAGTAAAATTACAAAAAAAACATTATTGATCTGACTGTACAATAGACTGTATGTACAATATAACCAATAAATCAGTAGTACTATAATCATGGGGGGAAAAAAAATTAAGATGTTATTTCATTAGTTACTGGCAGTTTAAGGATATACTGTATTTAATGAAGGAAACTGCGTAGCACTTACGTAAGTCGCTCTGGATGAGAGCTTCTGCCAAATGCCTAAATGAATAAAGGTGTATAAGGAAAGAAAAACAAACAAACAAAAAACAACAACAACAAACAGCTTAACATTGAGTTGATTCATATCGGATGGTTAAGTCCTACAGAAGAAGGAATCGATGACGCTATAAGGTGATGCGAGTCTAAAGTCATTTATACGTCAGCCATTTCTATAATAACGCTCAACTGTAGCACTCAGTCTCGAGTCGGTCACGGTTTCTAAGCCTTTCTAAACGATTTAATCATTAAGTGGGATTTTTAAAAGGTAAATCACAAGCAGAAGGAAAAGGAAATCAATGCTGCACAAGCGATAGTTCCATCTGACACCATTCGTAAAAAAAATGCACAGCTTTCAACTTTTACACATGGTCCATGGATGAAAAACAATTCATATTTGTCTTTCTGCATGGGAAAAAAAAAATGATACTGATTAAAAATCCGAATAAAAAATCGATATGTCACTTCACGACGCGATTCAAGAGAGGAAAAGTGTATTGCTTTTCACAGGAAAGCTTGATGTATTCAGGGTGATGAGAGATTTAGGGATTAATGAAACACCAAAAGAGTGAGTGTACATTTTGTAAAATTAGCGCGAGCATTGATCTTTGAAAGCCTCTTGGGTTACTGGCTGCCAATCAGAGTGAAAATGAACCTTGCTCGCGGATCAGTAGGGAAACCGAGCTTAAGTTAATTATTAATGGCCAAACAAATCAATCCTTTAGATTTACATCACCTCTGTTTTATGGCATCAATATTTAATTCTGCTCTAATTTAGTGCTTGACTTTAACTAACTGTTATTATTAAGTGTATGAGGCTGGATTTAGTCGGCAAGTGGAGAAAACGGCGAGCCTCCGTCGGCGGAAAGTGTATTGAAGCTACAGGATCTATAAAATTGAAGCGGTAGTGCTTTCGGTCACCCCGCCACACATTGTTCCGTGGTTCGGGTCTCAAACTTTCACTCCTCCACTCCATCTGATATTGAACACCATCATCTCATGTGTGCACCGGTAATGGCAGACAAAACTGAAATCAATGAGGCATCAACTTGAGGAATGAGAAAGGAGAGAGGTGAGGAAGGTAAATCGTGGGTGGACTGTTCTTTTCCAGGCTTGTTACAAGAAACTTGTAGGTTTCTTCTGTAACCTTGGGAGGCCATTGAGGGCTTGATAAGCCAGGGGTAAAGTAAGTAAGTAAGTAAGTAAAGAAATACAGAAATAAAAATACGCAATTATTCCCATGCACTTCTCAAGCACAGCAACTGATAACGCCTTTTCATTATCAAGCAAAGAATAAAACCACACGAGGCTGCGCCGTTCTAGGATAACAATCAATGATAGGACAATGCGATGTGACCTGATGCAAAGTGATGGATTTCCTCGAACAAGTTCTCTTAAACCACTGCAACTGATGAATTATGCAATGAACATTTTATCCTTTTGGAGTTACCATGTAATAATATAATTATATATGTAATAATATAGATATATATATATATATATATATATATATATATATATATATATATATATATATATATATATATATTATATATATATATATATATATTATATATATATATATATATATATATATATATATATATATATATATATATATATATTCATGTAACAAATAATATTTTATGCTAAAACAGCTGGAAATAGTTATTATATTGTTAGATTTGCATGTAGTGAACAACATACTCTTACAAAGGGCTGACATTGGAGACTCCTTCCATAAATACTAAATAAATGGCTGTTTATTTACTTTACAATTACCTTTTTTTTTTCCCCTGTAGTAAAGAGTAGTAGTAAAAGAGTCTTGTTTCTGTTATAAGTTATGTTTCGGCAGCAGTAACCATTAATAATTGATAATCTTTCCTTTACCAGCCTCCCTATAGTACTTTCTCACTAGATAAATTTTCTTCTTTTAGGTCCTGTTCATTTTATTATTATTATTATTATATATTATTATTATTATTATTATTATTATTATTATTATTATTTTATGTTAATATGCCAAAAAAACTGTTCATGTTATGAAGCAACCAGTGAGTCATACAGTATGTTTTCTGTTCTTCTTGACTATTACATAATTTAGACTTATTTCATATACTGGGTGTTCAAGTCAAACCGGGACTTCTGGTTGTGTAGAATAACAGACCTCAATGAGAATGAAAAGGCCTCCCAGGAACTCCTTTAATAGCCCAGAATATGTGAAAATGGCATGGCGTGAGTTCAGAACTGTAAAGAGGATGTGGCCATAACGCAGCACTGAGATGCTGTAACGTGCCACTGGTGCTGGCGAATGATTCCGTGGACAGTTCCCACGGACAGATCCGTCTCCTCCGCAAGTCGTCTGTCGATTTCCAGCAACATGTTTATGAGAACTCTGAGCCAACTCGCCGAAGATTATCATTCGTGAACATATAGCCTCCTTTAAAACATTTGCACCATTCAAATGTACATGCAAACGTCCATGCGCACAGACCCAAGGTGGGAATCAACCCCGGAACCTGAAGGTGCAAAGGCGACAGTGCTGACCACTACACCATCATGCCACCATCAAGGAAGTTTTTTATTTTTATTTCTTTATTAGTTTACATGCACTAATGAGTTCTTAGAAGACAAATAGCATAGAATATATGCGCATTTTCGACCAATCGGAATGGAGGATCGACCAACACTCACACAGTCACAGCCATATGTTGTACTCTTCCTCTTTAAAAGCATCGAGTTCAATTCACGTCTTAGACAAATCCACTCTTATCCCTTTGTTCATTCAGTGTACAGTTGTCAAGATCACGAGCAGACCTAAATACTTATTAGCTTGTCGTCTGAAATGCTTCTCATCCGTCCTTCAGTAGAGACGACGGGTCTGCATCGTTACTCTGTCATGACTGATGAGAAATTAGCATTGAAAGTTTCTGGCTGATTAAGCGATGTCAGGACGAGTGACTGACAGCAACGTGTGATCTATAATTCAGTGTGTTTAACCGTGTGTCAGGATGGTGGAAAACTCTGCGCAAGATCAACCTAGCCCTTTCCTTTCTGCACCGTTTCTTTTAAGCCTTCCCTCTGTATCAAAACACGGTTAATATTACGGAATTATTAAAGAATTTCCACTTTGCACATGAGACAGTGAGGAATGTTTGCTGGGTGAGGGCTGTGCGGATTTGTGCATAGCATGAAAGTCAATAACAAGTGGAAGAGTTGATCAGAATTCAGCAATAAACCGATTGATGTGAACGCACAATTTATACCCGCGTATCGTATGTTATTAGGCTGTTGTTTCTATTGGTATCGGTGCTATAAAGTGTCTCACCTAGGTGAAAACGTGACTTTTCAGATAGGATCATGTAATGGCATACAGTAACATACAGTAACACCATATGCGTTTAATCTCACGATCCATGCTATTTTGTTTTTGTAAATATCCATACACTTTTATCTTATTGTTTCAGATAAAAACAAACACATTTGCTACAATCCCGTGTCCTTTTATGTCCGTAGTGTCTGTAACTTTTTTAATTCAAATCTTTAAATGATCTTGTTTGTCATTTAGATGAAACTTGGCCAGTTTGGATTTCACATAAAAAAAAGACATCAATATGAAAAAGTGTATTATTCTAAAAATGCAAAGATATTAAGATATTGCAGCATGAATTTGACATGGTTACGGACACTACAGCTTTTTTATTTATTCATTTTTTTGCTTTTTAAGCTTTGATTGAAAACTAATTTAAGCAAGCTCACACCAATTCCAGTATCAATAGTCATAATGAAATATGAAAAATTTGCATTTTAAATGATTATTATTCGAAGCAAGACAGTATAACGCTGAAAAATTGCCATTTTTGGTGCGCATATAAAATGATCTCTCCGAAACAGCTGAAATCGATTTTTTTTTAGCCAAGCAAGATTGGTCACTTACATGCTGCATGGCTTCTTTGGCCACACACATTCTCTGTATTATATGTAGTAACATCAGCACCAATACTCAGCCTTAAGAGCTGTACTGAAAGTAATGCAAAAGTCCACAACTTCTTATCAATTTCAAGGTTTTTTTTTAAATATCTATTATTGCAGTAGAGTACCAATTTCTCTAGATCCTCTTGATTGCATCACCATTGAACCCAACTTTTAAATCCTCTTTGAAAATCCCCTATTGTCGTTGATTCCCCTTATTTAAACTTCCTCATCCATCTGTGCACAGTAGGAGACCGTCAGCATGCAATTTAAATGACCTACTGTATGTCATTTAATTAAAAAAAAAAAAAAAAGAGCCTACTATTGCATTTGTTTTTTTATAGTGTTAGGGGACTTAAAAGTTTTTGTTGAAAAATAAAAACAAAGTTAAGTTTAAAGTTTAAGAAGATATCCAGTGAGATTGTAGCCTATACATTATGTGTGTAAGGCTGAACCTGGCCTGTGGTTGCCTTCTAACTTAAATAAATGTACGCTGTCAAAATAAGACTTACTGTTAATCAGTGCGAAATTGAGGAAGAATAGAAGAAAGACGAGACTGGACTGTGGGAAGTAGTGAAGATAATAGCTGAATGAATTAAAAATGACAGCTACAAGAGAAAACGTTAGGTTCTTTTTGCTCAGATTCAGGTTTTGGCAAGCAATCAGCCGGAGAGAATGGGTCTCCATTGGGTGTATCATGTTATTCATTCCGTTTTCCTGCTTGTTTATTTTTAAAGAGTGCATAAAGGTGTTGCAAAAAAATAAAAATAAAAATAAAAAATGAAATTGTTCCTTAGGCTGCCTTAGGTTCGGCTAAACAAATGTGCTTTGGAAAAAGAGAAATCATGTATTTTAGGATTCTGAAACACAAAACGCCCTACAGGAGAATTTGAGAGAGTAACAAGAAGATTTTCAAACATTATCATTAAGTTGTCATTTTGGAGTCCAATAATCGATGTATTTGTTTCATCTGAAGAAAAAAAAAAAAACAGGTTGAGTAGAACAGTAGTGAATAGTTTAAAATAATGTAACATACAAATAAATATTGTACTATTATTAATTTTAGAAACATTATATGTAATATTACTGCTTAGTGGGTTATGGACTTTTCAAATGCTCTGCCTGATAAGATGTTCTGTAGGTAACATGACAACAACGATGACTTGTTAGAGGAGAAAGCAGCAAAGCCTGATGCATTTTGTCTCCTGGGGCATCTGAAGCCTCATGTTTGCTCTCGGAGCTTGAATGTTTCAGGGGTCTTTACCATTTCCTCTCAGTCCTTATTGCCATTCTGTATTGTTGAGCAAATGCCAGCAGTAAGACCTGTTACACATTCACATTCATACAAACGTTTATACAGTATAAACACGCGAAACATTGAAACGTGTGAAAAAGTGAGTTTTCAGATAGGATCAGCGCCATTGTTTCTTATCTCTCGATCCCTGCTTCGTTTTTTTTTTTTTTTTTTTTTTGTAAATATAGAATATATACGAAATATAGAAGCTTAAATCAAATTTAGTATCAATATATATAAAGAAATATGAATAATTTGTATTTTAAATGATTATTGTTTAAAGCAAGACAGTATAACGCTCCCGTTTTTGGGGCACATATAAAATCATCTCTATAAACGGCTGAAGTTGAAGTTTTTAGAGAAGCAATTCAGAAGGAGCATCTTTGGCGCAGACATTTTCTGTATTAGATGTATAACATAATAATAATAATAATAATTAAAAAAAAATCATCATCAGCACCAAAGCTGTGTTTACTGTAAATGAGTAACAGTGTGGATTTGGGCATGCTCTTTCATAAAGCTATTTGTCTCACTGATAATGAAGTAACAGGAAAAGTAGAATACATTTTAAACGAGTGAACATTTGCAACGTTTAACGGCATTAACATTACATTAACATTCATAAAACCTCTATGATACTTACGAAGCATTTTGCCTGTCCTGTTTTCTGTGACTACAGACCCTAAAATATAATCATTAAAATACTTACATTCATTTGGGAATCCCTTTTACAACATACACTCGAAACATTCTGTTTTTTTTGTGTGTGTTTTTTTTTAAGTCGTTTACTATAACTTCATAGAATGGACTTTTTTTTCCAAGTTAGTCACTATACCACTTTAATCTGTATATAGGATCGCCGGGGTGCCTGGAGTCTATCGCAGGATAAACCTACTGCACGTGGCGGGCTACATTGTGGACAAGGTGCCAATCCCTGGCAGTGCACACACACATACACACACACACTAATTCACACACTAGGGCAATTCAGGAATGCCAATTAGTCTAATCTGCTTGTCGTTGGACAAATTACCAAGTTACCTGGAGGAAACCCAGCAAGCACAGGGAACACATGCAAACTCCATGCATACAGACCTTAAGGCGGGATTCGAACCCAGACCTTGGAGGTGCAAGGCAACGGTGCTTCCAGACCATTGTATTCCAGACCATCCAAATTTCCTGCTGATTTGTTTTTCTTGATTTTCAGTGATATTAACGAATGAGGTCACTTTGGAAGTTTAACCCCATTACCAAAATTACGGTAATTAAGGTCTTTGATGTCCTCCTGTTGAGCATGAATGCTAGTTAACCTAATAATAAATAAATAAATGTAAAAAAAAATAATAATAATAATAATAATTAAATAAATAATAATAATAATAAACCATTCCTTTTACTCACTTAATAATCACTGAACAAAGAATATAAGTAAGATTTTAGTTTAAGGTTAGTGCATTATCTTCGTATGCTTGATTGCTGAGATCAAAGACTGCTTAACGGCTCATTAATTGCGCAGTTGCGTGTACAGGTCAACCCAATATCGCTCGATTTCTAGCATTCACGCTTCACTGCCAACCTGGACGTAAAATAAATGATATAAATAAATAATAAAAACCTTCCGATGATACATTCTACAAAGAAAGACTATTTCTTCAGCCACTGTCTCAGGTTTGTCTCAGGTTTGTCTCAGCTTTATAAAGTCAAACAGCAAACAGGGTCAAATCTGAGTCGAATGAAACATTCATTAGGGGGTGTAAATTCCCATACAACACCTCTCCGGAAAATTGCGACGTGGCCGAGGCAATTTCGTTGCTCGTCATCTGCATGCAGAGTGTGTGACGGTGAGAAGACAGTGAACTTAGCTTGTTAAACATGCGGCGCCTTATTCACAGCCTCGTGAGGATGTTGTGAAAAGTTTAAAAGTGGAATATGATGGCACACGCCAGCTGTAATTAGTTGAAAGTGTCACTCAGTGTGATTTATAGCGCACCGTACACTGTGCATCAGCACACATCTTGCACGAGATCCAAGCTCAACTGCATCACTTTAAAGCACTTTAAATATGGTCATATTGAGACGTTTGGCATGTGATTGGTGCTTATGATGTAAAGTTGGTTGATGCTGCATTTTCGTTATTCTTGCTCCAGATCCATGTTATAGTCGCTGTAGGGGACCATCTGATCCTCATACAACACAGTACATGTTTTTTTTTTTACACCGGATGCCCTTCCTGATGCAACCTTCCCCTTCCTATTTCTATTAAGGATTCCCAGCATCCATATTGGCTGGGGTTGGGACCTGGCCCAAGGAAATCGGGAATTAAACCGAGGCATGCAGCATGGCAGGCAATACGTCTATCGCTGAACCAGCAACGTTATACTTTGAGTTACAGTAGTAATTAATAGAAAGAAATCTTAAACATATACAGTACAGAGCATTCAGGTTTCAATTTTGGTTCCCAAAAACAAATGTTACTATACAAAAGTTTGCCCCAAAGCCCCAAGAACAACGCAACTATAAGACAGCTCCACTGAGTTATGACTTGGCTGGTTGACCATCTACACGTTCTATGAGTGTTGACAGGTTTACCAGTAAAAGAGTTGATGTCTCGTAAGCTTTGAACAGAATATACAGATGGGGGGTTTCAAGATCTGGAAAAACTAAATAAATAAAGCGCTGCCACATTACGCTCTACTGTAGGTAGCACACGTATCAGCAAGGTACAGAGCTGTATATCAGTGAAAATGATATTCAGTTAACTCCTTCATTGCCGTCACTACACTACAAACGTGTTTTTTTTTTTTTTTTTTCACTTTCGTATAGCTAAAGTTCATGTATGCATTATACATTCATCGTAACAAGCACATGCACTTGTGGATTCTGGGGGATTCCACAAAACAAGAATTTTGACTTCTGACATTTGACATTTGAGTTCCTTGGACTTCCTGAAAAAGAATGCCTGGGGCTTTGTGCACTTACTGCCTTTATCTATTCTATAGCTCTGTCTCGATATTCATCCAACACACGCATAGATCATTCACGGCGAAGCATGCCGCAGCTGTGCACAAGCACAAGACAGGTCTTTATTACCCTGAAACGATGTCCTTAGCAACTGCAATAGAATAATAATTGGCTGAATTTCAAGAGCTACGGGTTATAAAGCCACTTGACATCTATTTCAAAGCATTAGTAGGAAGTAATACATTCAGAAAGTTCAGCAGTCCATAAGCATGGCCTCCTGACAGCCAATTAAATGCTTGAGAGGATGCAATACTAATAATTCACTTAGTATGCGAGGTTAAGTTGGGGGGAGAAGATGTGGAGAGTGGCGTTTATTTAAAAATGGTGCTGCTGTAAATTGAAGTAATATGTCCTGTCTTAAATGTTATGTCTATGAAAGTCATAATGTAAACAATGGTGAATTTTCCAGTTGGATTGGTTAGAAGGTTTTGTAACCTAACTTCTTGTGTATGACCAAAACAAAGTTGGTAATTTTTTTTTTCTTTTTTTTTCTTCACGTTTTACATATAATACAGAAAATGTGTGTGTGTGCCAAAGAAGCTAATTCTGAAGTTTATGCAACATGGAAGTGACCAATCTTGTGTCCCTAAAGATTTGGAGCCTGTTTTGGAAAGATGATTTTATATGTGCCCCCCAAAAAATGGCAATTCTTCAGTGTTTCGCTTCAAGAAATAATAATTTAAAATGCATATTATTCTTATTTCTTTGTGGGTATTGATACTGAAATTGGTGGAAGCTTCTAGAAGCATATGACCTGTAAAAATTGGTTTTTGTTTAAAGCCTAAAAATAAAAAATAAAAATCTGTAGTGTCTGTAACCATGTCCAACCATACCTTACCATACCATACCTTAACAATTTTGTATTATAGAAAAAAAAAAAGTTACAGCCACACCAGGCATAAAAGGGCATGAAATTGTATTTAGCAAATGTGTTTCGTTTTATCTGATAAAAATATAAATGCACAAAAAAAAAAAAAAAAAAAAAAACACTGGTTCAGGCGATAAGAAGTGTTAAGTATTATGAAAAATTGTGTTATACTCAAGGTGAGACACTTTAAGCATCAATACCATGTTTTAGCTGATAGTGGATAGAGCATGATTCTTTGAAAGATAAAAAAAAAAAAAAAAAAAAACCTACACATTGCCATTCTTTTTTGTTGTTGTTGTTGTTGCTTCTACTACTGTAAATACCACTTAAACACGCATCATATCATGTTTACAACTTCAGATTCGTGAGGTATGAATGTCTGTGGAGAACATACAGTAAGTCATACAAGTTATTATAGATGAAGGAGATCAAATATTTACACGACCCTTAAGTGTCCTTCATAACCATTCAAGCAACTGTCATGATTCATCTTGGCGTTCCTGAAAAGATAAATATACAACTAAAGTCACAGTCCACCGTTCTCAAGAGCTAAACTGGTATAAAGAAAATCACTCGTCCTTAATCTGACGCCTTGGCACTTGGGTCCTGAGTGAAATCAATAACAGAAAGCCTCGCATATTAGCTGTCCACTCTTTCATGAGTTATATCCATCTGGCTTGTCAGCTCTGCCTCGCAGCAATCTGTATGAATGGACTAACAGTCGAGCAAGCAGACAGGAAAGGAGTACCCGTGTCCTGCTTTTCTCTCCACACAAATTATAATACAAGCCTTCTTTTGTGCAATCAGAGCAGGACTGATCCTTTGCTGCCTGGCTTTTAGCTAAATTATGATGTGCGGCGCTGGAAGTCCGTCTTGTTGCGAAATGGCGTGGGCGTGTGAGAACTGCTGAGGGAGTCAGGAAGTTATCCGAAATGGAAATTTACTTTTTAGTGTAAAATATTATTATATTGTGGTTAAGGCTCGGACTGTGCAATTTTGTGACTAACCAAAAAAAAAAAAAAGAAAAAAGAAAAAAAAAGAAATGTGGTTACTATTTATGGACGTATGAGGTTATGAGGTTATTTCGATTTAAACATGATTGACATATCAGACAGATGTCTCACATTTCATACTTCTGAAACTTTATATAAGGTATATTTAGGACATGAATCAGGTCAATTTGTTCATGCTACAGTATAAAAGATATTTATATAGGGGCACAGTGGGGTAGTTGTTTCCACTTTGGCACCATACCTCAGTTGTCGGGGGTTCAATTCCCACCGTCGGGTGTGTGTGGGTTTGTGTGTACTGTACAAACCACTTCTGGTACATCTGTTTCCTCCCACAGTCCAAAGACACGGGCTAATTGGTGTTTCCAAATTCCCTGTATGTTAGAGTGTGTGTGTGTGTGTGTGTGTGTGTGTGTGTGTGGTTGTGCTCTGTGACGTATTGACATCCCATCCATGATGCCCCAAGTCCCCTGGTATAGGTTCCAGCCCTTCTGTGACCCTGAACAAGATAAATGGTACTCTATAAAAAATGACTGAAAGAGTGAGAGGCATTTGTATAAATACAGGACTCACCCCCGGTTTTATAAGGAATAGATATAAAGAGATATATTCCTATCCCTGGTGATAGAGATAAAGATAATAGCACAGCAGCTCTGTTCATATCTACATAGAAATAGCATAAACAAACTGTAACAATCAGGATTCAGGCCTTACCACAGCACAGAGACAGCACTTGTTAAAGTAGTATATTACCTCCTATTGGCCTCTGATCAGGGTTGTGTCACTATGCTTGTGTTACTCCATCTAAGTGCAGCTTTTGACACCATTGATCCTATTTAACTGATCGTTATCAGTTTGTAGATTTAAGTGGTGACTATTCTGCATGTTCTCAAATGGAGTTTGGTGTTCCACAGGGTTCAGTTTCTAGTCCACTCCTTTTTTTTCTCTTTACATGCTTCCTCTGGGCAACATAATTTGTAAGCATGGTATTAGTTTTCATTGTTATGCTGATGACACACAGTTACACGTCTCAGCAAAACCAGATGAGAAAAACCAGATTAATAAAGTTGAGAAATGTATGTGCTGTACGTGCACTTTATGCTGTCTCTTTTGTATAAAAACATAGATAGTTCTCTGTTAACTTAAATATCACTCGGTCTTGTCTCAGCTAGCCAGCTAATTAGGGTTATTAGTTAGCTAGTTATTCTCCGTTAATTTATGTTGTAAATTTATGTTGTATGTAGCACCTTGGTCCTGCAGGAACGTTGTTTCGTTTCACTGTGTACTAAACTGTATATGGTTGAAGTGACAATAAAAGCTTACTTGACTTGATCTGACTTGACAGTGTGTGAAGGACATACTGTAAGAGACTGGATGTTACAGTAATTAACTTCCTTCTGCCTAATCCTGATAAAACAGAAGTACTAGTCATAGGACCGCATGCAGCTAGAAGCAAGTTGTTTGATCACATTGTAACTTTAAATGGCCTTTCTGTTCAATCAAGTACAACAGTAAAAGACTTCATTGTGATTACAGTGGAACCTCGGATTGCGAGTAATGTGGTTTAAACCGAGCAAAGATTTTTAATAAATTTTTTATTAGTTTACAAGCGCCGAGTGTCATGTATCACGCATGCGACTCTTATTTTGACACCGAGCGTCACTCTCTCACCTTCCCACCTCAGGCACGGTCTCAGTGTTTAAGTCTAGGCTAAAAACCTATTTATTTAGCGCAGCATTTTTGTAAATAGATTAACCTTAGGTAAAGGATCTGGGGGACTCATGGACGTAGAGTATTCTGGTGAACTGGTATGTTTAGATGCTGTCCTCCCCACTCTCATTGTTCACTCAGGTTTGTTGACGGTGAGGTGATTGGTTGCTTTACATCTCAGGAAGCCCTCATGTCGGTGTTTCCTTCTGGCTCTCCCTTTTAGTTATGCTGTTATAGCTAGTCCTGTCCGAGTCCCTGCTTGCACTCTGTACTAAATACAAATTCACCTCATCCATTGTGTGACTGTGACCATACTTATCTGTTATCCTTATCTTCTGCTCCAGCTGGATATCTCATTGCATGGGTGCCCCATGTGGTCTGCCTGGGATTTGTGTGGTGAGTGGGGACGGTTCCACTTTACCACAATGATGGTCCTGGTCTCGGCTGATGCTGACAGTTGTTGTTGCATGACTCATGACTGCAGTCACACAATAGTTCACCTGAGCTCTACCTGAGTCTCCAACAACAAACTGGACTCCATATTAACTTAAAGACATCAACTATTATTATATTGAACTGCCAGCCTCCTAACACAGTATGACTGCAGATCAATCCCTGCTATCCGTTATCACCCAAAAGAGGAGGGGTTCCCTGTTGAGTCCGGTTCCTCTCACGGTTTCGTCCTACTACCATCTCAGGGAGTTCTTGCTCGTCACTGCCTCATTCGCCCTCAGCTTGCTCATCAGGGACAATCTAGTCATTTTGATTCATACACATTCACATTTCATACAAACTTCCATAATTCTTTTGATTATGTAAAGCTGCTTTGCGACAAGGACAAATTTCAAAAGTGCTATACAAATAAAATTGAATTGAATTGAATTGAATGGTTGGTGGTTAAAGTTTAGCTGGAGACAAAGCCACTTTCAGGTCAGGCATTAATGGATTTGTAGTTAAGGTTGTGGCTTACTAATCAGAAAGCCATGAATTTAAGCCCCAGATCCACCAAGCTGCTACTCTCTGAACCCTGAGCAAGGCTCTGAACCCTCTTTGCCCCAGGGGTGCCATATAACGATCGCCTTTCCACTCTGACCCAAGCTTTCTAACAAGCTAAGGGATATAAAATAAGAGGCTACCGTAGTGTTAAATGTTAACATCTGGTCAGTGCTAGTCAAAATTATATGCCATATTGTGTTACAGGTTATCTAAATGTTATAGAAAATTATTGACTTGTAGCCAATAAAAAACATTCACTTAACTCCAGAATTAGAAAGCAAAACATTACAATTAGGTGGTCCCTAATAGATTACACAAAAGCTAGGCCTCTATTTAAAAGCCTAAATCACTAGTCCATACTATAAGACAGGCCTGCTGACGGCAAATTATACCCTTGAAAGAATTCTATACTAATATTTTAGTTACTGTAGCAGGTTGAGTTGTCAAATGAAAGCAGAGTGGACTTCATTTAAAAAGCCAGTTTTTCAAGGTCTCCATGATCTAAAGTTCTCTTTTTTAATTGCAGGAATGACATTGATTGGATTGATTTAATGACCAAACCTTTGGGATGTGTGTAGTTCACAATCTCTTAGCCTTATTATTAAGACGGGGATAAGATGAGTGGCTATTAGAGGTGATAATAGCGCTTGAAACCAAGTGACAGCTGGTGGTGATATTAGATGTGAAACTAAAATCTGAAACCTGTCAGCCACTAAATGCTGTTTTTTTGTTTTGTTTTGTTTTGTTTTTCATTACTGTGCAGTCACATGAAATAAATGGTGTACAATCTGGGTCTGGGGATTTTTCTACTCAACTACAATGGTAAAGTTCTGTACCCCGTTGCACGAGCAACCTCATTTTGTGGGCAGTGGCATTTTAAAAATGCAAGTCATTTTTCTTTTGGAAACTGATCCTAAATCAGCGATACCGCCACCTGCAGGGTATTACACCTAACAGACCATGACAAATGACTTGCCTTTGTACCCTGCCACATTCAGACATGTACCAGGTGCTTCAAATGACAGAAGATGGTTGAAGCCAGCACATCCAGTGCAAACATGGATGACAACCTTTGGGTTTTATTTATTTTATTTATTTATAAATATTTTTTTTATTATTATATTATTATATTTTTAATTTATTTTATTTTAAATAAAAACAAACAAACAAACTAAAGCAAATACTGTTGCTTTTATATATACAGAAGAATCTTAACCAGATAAACTGATTACTCTGCTAGTCACAACCTGATGCAATAAGTGAATTCATCCAGTCGACTTTGAATTTAAAGAGAAACACATCAAGGCAATGTTGGCTATTCAATTATTTTACAATTAAGCTTAAGCTACAGTAGCTCAAATGTTAGGGGTCCTGCTGGGAAATTTCTTTTGAAGTCGCTCTTAAATCAGTGCAGGAACATTACTAAAATGTACAATAAATGTAAAAGGTTTGGACACACCTTCTTGGTTAATTGGTGATTTCTGAGGCTGGTAACTTTAATAAACTTCTCCTCTGCAGCAGAGGTAAGTTTTGGTCTTGCTTTCCTGTGAAGGTCTTCATGAGAGCCAGTTTCACCATGGTGTTTGATGGGTTTTGCAAATGCACCTGACAATACTGTCCTTGCAAGAATTATTCAGTTGACCTTTATGTCTTAAAATAACAACTGACTGTTGGCATAGTTGTTACTTAATTACCTAATTACATGGGTGTTAATTTTCAGAGTATAATGGAACCTTGGATTACGAGTAACTTGACTGCAAGTGTTTTACAAGACAAGCAAATTTTTTAAATAAATTTTAACCTGATGTATGAGTAGTACTCATCGTTTTTTTGTTGTTTTTTTTCTTCCGGGCATCACGTGATCTCAACCAATGATCCTCTCTCTCGCGCTGTGGGATTATGGGTAATCGTCTCCCATGTTCAGTCTCGGTGTGCGTGCGTCACTTGTATAGTCAACATCCGTGCGTTCATGTACTGGTTACTGAAACATTGTGTGTTTATGACCATGTGTGTGTGTGTGTGTGTGTGTGTGTGTGTGTGCGCGCACGTGAAGCATTTATTAATTTTGTGTCCAAGTGTAGTAACTGTACTGCAACAACGGCCTCCATGAAGAAAACCGAAAATGCAACATTACATTTCTGCGAAAAAGAAAGTGTCATTGGAGAGGTTCCTTGTTAAAGATTCCAGTTTGCTGACAGAGCAGCGATTCTGTTAGTGTATGTGTGTGTTTATGTGAACGTGTGTGTGACCTACAAAGTAGTCCCCCCCCCCTCCTCCCCTCTCTCATCATCTTATTTCAGCCATGATTCTTTTCAAAAAGTGCAGGTTAACTTGTTTTATTTCACTTTTTATTTTAACTTATTATTTTTTTCTTATGGATATTTTTAGGTTGTGAAACGAATCATCAGTTTCGATTATTTCTTATGGGACAATTTGATATACTTTGATATACGAGTGCTTTGATATACAACCATGCTTCTGGAATGAATTATGTTTGCAATGTTTTAACTGTATTGTTCTAGAATCTAGAAAAAAAATCCAAACAGCTCTTCAGACTGGTACTGTATATTATTTTACAGGTTTGAAGTTGTTATAGAAAAAAATTGGAGCAGTCCGCCAACCCTCCCTTCCAACCCTCCCCTCCTCATCTTACAAGGAGAATATTTTTCTAAACATTGAGGTCATCATCTTATTCCAAAGAAGGCCTGAGATAACTCAGTGTCGATCTGTTCCCACGTACTGTTCAAGATCTGATTAAACTTTAAACCTCCTCTACTTGCGTGAACTCCATGAGAAAAGTTTTTTTTTTTTTTTAGCTACAGTATACTGGGCTCATTTTCCATTTAAGTACAGTAAATGGAAAAATATTGAGAATGTTTTTTCATTTATCAACTTTAATAAAAGGATTACATTTTTTTTATAGAGAAAAAATATGGTTATTCAGAATACGACTTCTAACTGTAAGACCTTGACAACGTTATCTTTATAAGATGTCACATATTTTTACGTGACAAATTAATTCCTGGCCAAATCGTTACATATACTACATTGTAATATTTACATCCTTTTACCATAACATTAAGTCTACGCTTCATACCAACTCTACCGACTGGTCTTGGCTAGAACAAATAAAACCTTTATGTATTTTTCTTTCAACCACTGGTGGTGCTGTTGAGTAAAAAAATCGCCGGCAAAATTCCATTCGTTAACAGCAAACAATCTGATATGAATGCCGATTAATAGAAACCATATATTGATGTTGTTTTTATTAACGTTGAAAGATTTGATAGATCATTTCTTTCAGTGGAAACTCCATATGATTGTGTGTTATTGTGACTGTGTGTCAGTTCATTACAATCAAGCGTTTTGTACACTGCATGTCTGGCTTGTGAAAGATTAACTCTCTTTTATTATTTCTTCTGACAGCATTCGCAAATGATCAACAACTTTCACAGTCACATAAAAGCCTTTAGAAATAATCAGAATAGTAATACATAACGTATACATTTATTTGTACTTATGTTTCCTATAATTTATTCCACTGAACACTTTATTAGTTTGACCTTTAAGCCGGATTGTGTTGTTGCTTAAAGTGTAAAAAGGTTATTTTATCTTTCATTGTTTCCATGATATAAATTGTATAAATAGGACAGTATTTACCTTCACCATCCACTTTATTAGATAGTGTTCAATTGCTCATTAGCGGAAATATCCAATCAGCAAAATATCACACGGCAGCAAATCAGTGCATTTAAGCATGTAGACACGGTCAAGGCGATCTTCTGATGTGGTGAAGAAAGGTGATTTAAGATACTTTAGAACTGTTCCCTCCTTCGGAAAGACATCCCCTTGGTTTTGATGAATGTGATGAAGAACACATTCACTCCCATTGGTGCTCAATAGCATGGAGATCCGGTGAAAATGAAGGTCATACTGTAGCATATGATTTTTTTTTTTCTTCATCTTTTGCGCTAAACCGTTCAGTCAGCTCTCATGCCCTGTGGATGGGGGTGATGCCATTCTGGAATAGACCATGATATGCTATCAGGGTAGAAATGCTTCATTATAGGATAAACGTGATAGATCGAATGAAATGAAGGGGAAAAGTGGGGGAAAAAATTCTATTCTAGTATATCGACACTAGGTCTGGTGGCTTTTTCAGCCGTAGTGAACTAGAGACACTATGTCTCTGATGTAACCATTAATTTCATACCTCTTTCGTGGACTTGGGACTCTTATACATAGAAGTGATGTTCTTTTTCAAACAAGAAGCAACCAGCTGCCATACGATGTTATTTCAGCAGAGTCTTTTCTTGCTTTACAGAATGTGGTCGTTTGAAGACTGCCTTTGTTGTTTCCAGCTCAGATCTAAGAGAAGCCCTGTAAAACCTCCAATGAGTCAGTGGCCTCGAGTGGTACATGTTGTGACCATAAGGTCCGTAAGTACAGCAGTCGTCATGACCCTCAGTTTTTCAAGGGTTGAGTCAGGGACCAACATGCAAAAAGCAAGCTGAAGTGTCCTTTGGACTAATTTAACCCTGGGAATCCCAACAAAAAGACGAACTTCCACATCTTCCCACAGTGTTTTTTTCCCCAGTGGTGAGTGGATGGGGCAGCATGTGGTAAAACCAAACCCTTATTCCTAGTAATGTTGTGATGTAATACAATTCAAGAATTTTCTCTGGGAATAATTAAGTTTTATCTCATCTTATCTTATTACACAGCATTGTTAAATTCTCTATACTGATTTGTTGTCTCGATATGCTTTGGTTATACACTATATGGACAAAAGTATTTGACCAGACCTGGTATGACATTGTATCCAAAAACATATACTTCAATATGGAGTCAGCCCCAACGTTGCAGCTATAAGAGCTTCCACTCTTCTTGGAAGGTTGTCCACACGATTTTGGAGCGTTTCTGTGGGAATTCTTACCTGCTCATTCTATAGAGAGTTTATGAGGTCAGGAGGCACTGATGTTGGACGAGAAGGCCTGGCGAGAACGAGAATCTCCGAACCAGTTCATCAGTTCATTCAAGGTGGGTGATGGGGTTGACATCAGGGCTCTGTGTTTGGCCCAGTCAAGTTCTTCCCTACTGAACTCATCAAACCATGTCTTTATACGCTTTGCCTTGCGCACCGGGGCTCAGTCATGTTGGAATATAAAATGGACTTCCCCAAACTGTTGCCACAAAGTTGGAAGCATAACATTGTCCAAGATGTCTTGGTATGCTGGAGCATTAAGATTGTCCTTCACTGGGGATAAGGGGACTAATTGAAACTGAATAATTGAGCAGGTTGTGGCAAATAGTTGTCCATATAGTGTATGTTGGTTGCTGTTTGACGTGCAATGTAAAAAGACTAGGGGATTGTAGTCAGTACAAACAGTAATCGAGTCAGAGCTAGACCCAAAACATAATTCCAAGTGTTGGAGGGAGATTTTTCCTCTACAAGCAACCCTCAAAATAGTTCTGACCTATAATTTAAATAAGATTTTTTTACATTGAAATTGTGCAAATTTGAGGTTTCCTGATTTGCTGTTTGCACGAGATTTGGATTCATGTTTGACATTTTGTGCAAAGCAGAAAACACGTGAACGAACAAAACAACGTTTAGCTCCAAAATTAGCCTTTTTATTTCAGGTGTTTGGGGGTGAATAATTGGAATTTCAGTACATAAGATTATCCACAAAGCGTGTCAGAAACCTTTCCGGCTCTTAAAGCTGAGTCGATCATTAAAACCAGCAACAAACACCCCGTTTCCCATCAACCCTCACCCCTCCCTCCCCCCCTTGTTTTTTTCCATTACCCTTTTCTCCAACTCACCCCAACCCCACCCTGACTTTTTATCCCTTTTTGGTACAAATCCAACACTTGTGCTGATAATGTTACTCTTTTTGTCCTGTTTTTCTTTTTTTTGCGGAGTAACTTTCTTTGCCATTATTATTTTTTTGTCTCTTTATTAATTTTTTTTTTCTTACAAAAAAAACTCGTACCTTTCACATATCTTGCATCAGCTGAAATCGTTTTTAGCACTCCGTACATAAATTTTGCAAAGAGGTCCATTTTTTTTTAACTGTTGTTGTGAAAAGATAAAAACATGCAAAAAAAATGTTGTAGCCCAATTTTTTTCCTTTCTTTTTTTTTTTTTTTTTTTTACATTTACAAGATTGAAACTGTTTTTGCACTTAATTATCGACTACATCAAAAGTAAAAGAAGAAAAAAAAAAAGAACTATATACAAGCATTTTTACAGTAGAGTAAAAACTGAGGGCATCAGATGGCAGCTAAGGCAAATGAAGTGTACATTAATGAGAGCAGAAAGGATAGAAATGCTGCCTTTTTTGTAAAATGTAATACCACTTCAGAAATAAAAGTAAAACTTTTTTTTTTTTCAAAAACTCCCAACCGTGTGCATATGTAATGTTCAACGTTAAGTGAAAAGAAAAAGAAACAAACCGAAACAGACAATTTTACTGTACTGTACACCGATCCTGTCGATCATTTCTTCCTAGTTAACGTAGGAACCTTCATTAACGATCTCTTCATGAATTTGTCAGATTACTGTAGATGGCAACCAGAACAAAGAAACGTCATGAAGCAGATCAGAAATGAACACTTTTGTCTTGAAATCACTCCAAATGTCAGTACCATTAAAGCCTTGAACGTACTACAAACTAATCCTTCAGATCAACAATGGAAAAGAAAAGAAAAGAAAAGAAAAAAAATAAGTGTACAAAAAGGCACGTTAAATCCCAGTGCTTCTGTACTGTAAAATTCAAGTCAGTGTAACTGAGCGCTTATCGTAGCCTACAATCCAAGAACAGTGACGTCATCTCTTCCCAGCCTCCTCTTCTTCTCATCTTCAGTGCCAAAAACCTTCAACAAGCATAAATCTGCCTACACTACAACACTGAGCCTAGGATTTTATTTTGTCGCATATTTTTCCTTTTTTTTTTTTTTCATCATACATTTTAGTTTTCTGCTTAAATCCGTCTGTTCTCAGGGGGACAATTAGTTGACAGAAGCTGTCTTCATCCATCAGTCAGAATGGGGGGGGGGGGGAGGGAGGGGTGTGGGGGTAGAGAAAAGCCAGGCATATGTGTGTTTATTCTCCTTCGTTTTAACTCCGCCTCACTCGTCCGAGCCTCCGTACATGTCGGCGAGTTTGCGGAATCGTGGCCCCCAGTCGTTTAGGTAATCGTAGTCCTGGTCTCCGCCGCTGCTGGACGAGCTGATGGAGCTGAGCGAGCCGGCCGTCGAGCCACTGCCCTCGTAGTCGAACACCAGCAGCGAGTCATACGGAGGAGCCGTTGGGTCACCGTCGGCGGCTTTCAGACCCTGCGCAGACCAAACAACCAGAAAATAAACAATTCAAACCTTGAGCACAAAACAAAACCTTTCACATAAATGGTGCATCAGCAGTTTGTTTTTACTTGCGACTTTTTCACCTTGGACTCTTTGTGTATATGAGCTGTAAATAAAGCAGCAACCAAAACTAGGCTGAAAGTGCAAGAAACATACAGGAGCGTTCCATAAAGAAACTTAAGAAATATATATTTAAGGGACATTAAAGAGAGCTATAATTCAAAATTCACCGATTTAGTCATTTGGGTCTCTGTCTTCAGCATGTGCTTAGAAATAAATGAAAAAAAAAAAAAAAAAACACACACATTTACTGCTTTATTTATTTCCTTTCATCCACGGACCTTTGTAGTCCAACTAGGGGCCATTGAGGACACTGGTGACCAGGGTATTTATTCCTATTCGTACCACCGTGGTAGGACGTCTGGTCAACATTCACACGTGCATTAACACACTACGGGCAATTGGGAAACAACAATTAGTCTAATCTGCATGTCTTTGGACTGCGGGAGGAAACCGGAGACACTGGAGGAAACCCATCCAGCACGAGGAGACGTTTTTGTATTGGTCAGGGCTTAAACAAGCCAATTGCTTTTTTTCTCCCCAATTGTGACCTCGTATAGAGTATATAAAAAGCCCCCCTGCCCCAGCTTGCTGCTCAGTTCTGCAGTTCTCGGGAGGGGGCATGGCTCAGCAGTAGCTCTTTTTTTTTTTTAGAGGACGAGTGAAATGAAGGGAGTGTGAGGTAGGAAAAAAAAGCATTATCTAAGCGTTTCAGCTGGAGCATTAACACACACTCACACACTTAGGGGTAGCTCTGAGACCTGCGCCTTAAAGGATCTTAAAGAAACAGCAAACCATGGGACCTTTAAAGTAACACAGGAAGGAAAAGCCGCCTTTTTGTCTAAAATGTAATACCGCTTCGGAATTAAAAGTAGTTTTTTTCTCGAAAACTCCCAACCAACCGCATACGTAAATGTTCGACATGAAATGGAAAAAATTCAATAGAAAACAGAAACAGTAAACTATGGTACCTTTAAACTAACACTTTAAATTGTCTTTAAATATTACATTAACAAGAAATTTGTCATAATCCAGCTGATCTATGACAATTTATTTATATTAGGTTAATAATAATAATAATAATAATAATAATAATAATAATAAAGTTAAAAATGATCTACAGTTCCATATTTGTTTCATTTTAAAACCTGACGTAACCTACGATAAATATCTATTAGAGCAGTTCTGGTGAAACATCAGGGAGACGACAGGAAGTCATCATTTCTCATTAAATCTGAGTCATGAAAGCTCCAGTTAGGACCCACATTCCAGTTAAATTCAATTTAGTGTCATGTTTAGAGCGAGTCTGAGTCATGCTGCGTGCACTGGACACTATCACCTCTTTGTCTGGATGGTTAAACGCGGTGTGTCGGAGGACGGGTCATGAGCGGGCCATGTCGTCCTCCTTTTCTGAGTTTAATACGAGTCACAGACTGAGTTCGAGTAAACACCAGACACGACAATAAAGCGACTTTCAGAAGCACCTTGAAGCTGGAGAAGCCCTTGAACAACAGCTAAATCTGTGTTTATGGCTGGTTGATAAAGTGCTTGGAAACGTAATGTCATAAGAGGCAGATTTATTTATTTATTTATTTATTTATTTTTTTAAGTTAAAAGTTGTCCTTCTGCCTGGACACAAACAGTTATTTGGTAATAAAGCAGGATAACAAGCTAAAGCCACCTAACCAACAATTCGTCTTATTCAATGACCTTTACACGGTACCTTTTATACCGACAGTAACTCCACCGCTATAGAGGTGTGTAATTGATCTGAAATACGGTCTGACACTTTTCTCCTCGTTAGTTATAACCGAAGAGCTCATGCGGGCGATATGGCGGATCAATCCTGCGCCATTACGTGATGTGACCTCCCGAGCCTTAATATCATCTCATTAGCTTGTTGTAAACAGCCCGGTCCTGGAGGCGCGAGAAACTGCACAAACGGGCATCTCGTCCGTGCTCCAGGGGTCCGCTCGGCTCATTTGAACCGACCTCCCCTCTGCAGACTGAAAGGTCGAGACATGGATCTTTCTCAGAACGGCGAATAATAATGATCTGTGGGGAAGTGAGACCGGCACAGGGAGACAAAAAAGCAAAAACAAACAAAAAACAAACAAAAACCCTCACCAAGAGCACGGTCTGCTTTCAGCACTGAGCTTAAGAAGGAGTATTTCTGTAACCATCAGCACCATGAATGTTCCCTCACCACTGCTGCTTCAGTAACTCTTTTAGCATACAATTACAGCCAAATCAAACCGAATTTGTAGCAAGCGATCTCTAAGCTGTGACTAATTGCTTCTTTTATTCTGTTTTGGGATTGGTGGTGCGACCTTGAGAGTGAAATGTGAGAAGTGCTACATAAATAAGACCTTCTCTCTTTTCGTTTTGTGAGCACGAACGAAAAAAAACAACAACAACAACAAAAACCTTCACCACAGTGTCAAGGTATTGCCAAGCACGGTGGAGGAAATAAAAAAAAATTTTTTTTTTTTTGCTGAATATTAAGATATTAAGAAGAATGTTTGTGGTTGTTGAAAATCCAAGGTAGGCAGGACGGAATGAAATGAAATTTGAATGAGTAGCGGAGGTCCGCGAATATATGCCGACCTTCAAATGAAGCACAATCACGACAAGCACAGAGATTTCACACTTCTACATTCTGATTCATGAACAGATCACAGAAATGTAGTCATGACCGAGTTCCAGAGCTCTTTGGTAACAACACCAAAGTCGCAGAAGCCATTTCACTGTGTTTACACCACAACCTAGACAATGATATCACTGTTCCATATAGAGTATTTAAGCAGGGGTGAAAGGTAGGTAAGTAGATGCTGTATTTAACTGAACACTTCATGTATCGGTAATTTGCTTGAATAGTTTTATTTAGAAGATACTTTTTACTTTCACTCCACTACATTGTATATCAAAATCTGTACTTTTACTTTACATTTCTGCTACTATACATTGCCACAATAGTGTGTAGTGTTTGAAGCAGTAATTTACGGCTCGGTGTGTTAAGGCTCCGAGTTACTGATCAAAAGGTCGGCCGCTGGAGCCCTAAATGGCATCCCGTACGCTCTGACCCCAGCCTTCTGTCAAAGCTGGTACATGCAAAGGAAAAGAATTTCACTGTGCAGTGATGCGTATGTGACGAATAAAGGCTAAACTGAATTAGATTTGAAGAAAGCATTTCGCATCCTACAAGTTTAATAGCATTTCGAGCAGTTAAAATCAGAATGGCACGGCGGCCTGGTGGTTAGCACTGTCTCCTTACAACTCCAGGTTCCAGGTTCGAGTCCCTTAGGGTCTGTATGCATGGAGTTTGCATGTTCTCCCCTTGCTTGGTGGGTTTCCTCCTGAAGTCCAAAGACATACAGATCAGACAAATATTTTTTCAACTTTCGGCTGTTCCCATCGGGGTCACCACAGTGGACCGTCCAATCTGCACACATCTTGGGACAGGTTTCACGCCGGATGCCTTTCCTGAAGCGACCCTCCCATTTGGCCGTAGTGTGAGAACGAGCATGTTAGGGTGTACCCGGCCTTGTGCCATACGTCCCCTGGGATAGGCTCCAAGCTCTCCGCAACCCTCTATACAGAATCAATTGGTATAGACAACAAGTGAGACGAAGCAGAGCTGATTGTAGACAGCGATGAAAACACCATGTTCAGTACTTTTGTACTTTTACTCAAGTACACATGTAAGTGAAGTATGTCTACTTCTACTTGAGTAATATTTGACCTGGATATCTAGTTTCTATCAGGCGTTCCACAATTCTGCGTCAAAAGTTCAACAAGGGTGAACGGTTACGCAAGGCAGTGTATCTACTAAACTCAACCATTCTTTCTTTCATGCCAGGCCTCCGGATCAGGGAGGAGCAGTGGAATTAGAAAGGAGCCACCATGCTGGGCAGGTAATGAGAAAATCACCAGCGAAACGTAGCAACCGGCGAATGTTTCCCCTTCATCGCTGCCTCGCCATGAGAGAGAGAGAGAAAGAGAGAGAGACCGAGAGAGAGAGAGACAGAGACACAGTCTCGAGCAAAGTGCTCTGCACTTCAAAGATGAAGGATAAGATAAATAAGCTCCCATATATCAAGCCGAGGCCGTCTCTACCAGCTGGGTGAAGAGAGGGAGAAAATGAAACAAACTGTCCCTGCAGGGCCTTGGGAAAGTGGAGAGAGTTTCTTTAAATAAAACGGCAAAGTGAATTCGTTCGTTCAGTTGCGGAGACGGGAACAACGTGGCAGAGATTGAAATGAGCATCACTGACTCAGAGACACTCTCCCCTGAATGTTGTATTAAAAGATGTCCTTCTTACCTTAAAACTTTTATTTATTTTTTTTTAAGAAAAGAAAAAGGAGAACGGATGAGAGAGTGGACGTTTCCACGCTGCAAAATCCTTGGATGTAAAATAGTAGAAGAAGGAAGACCAGTAAAACATGGCGAGTGTAGGAAACGTAAATGTCAGCAGTGTCTCAGCACTTCTATTCCCTCAAAACAAGATAACAGGTCAGGCTGGCTTCAAACTGGGCAAGTTTACTTAATGTTGCCTTTATAGACTAATATCCTTGTAAAATATCTAATCATTTGGTTGTTCCTTGAGATCAGTGGGCTTGGAAAGCAGCTTCACAGATCATGGCTGGTCAATTGCAAAATCAGTGATTAAGACCTCCTGAAGTCAATTGACCACTTCGTGACCACTTCTGGGTTTTGAAGAACACCGGACAACAGGAGTGATGTTTGGTGTACAAGCCATTTTGCAAGTCATCTGTCTTTTAAGAGAGGCAAGTGCCAAGACTCATGGTGGACAGGGTAGTCGGACACACTTTGAGGAAAGAGCTATCTACCCTCTTCCACATTAATGAGTGCAAGAAGGCCAGAGCTGGCTAGTCACTACAAGCCACCCCGTCCTTCCAGAGGTCCATTCTTTCTCACTTGGTCATGGACGGGTGTTACCTCATTAGTATTTATATTCCTGTCTCATTCATTTGACCATATGTACTTAATGTGTGTTTAAAAACATGATAAATGGCGAGTTTTTAAGCATTGGAGTTGAAATTGGTCAAACTGTCGTCATACAGAACCTAAAATCTGTGGCAACATTCCACTGAATGTATTCTTGTAAAAATAGTTCCCTTGACCTTTGGTTTTATCCAAACTTCCATCTAGAAGCTTTTTATAATGAAACAGAACACCTGGTGATGTTTCCTCAGTCATCTCATCATCCGAGTTATATATCATAATAAGTGTCATTATCACACACAGCCAGGTAACCGTGCTGTGATTACGGGATGCCAATAGGGTCAAACTTGGTGACATGATGAATTTGCATATATAAAAAAAAAAATATATATATATATATATATATATATATATATAATGCGTTACATTTCTGTATTAATCACTGGCGTTTCCTAGTTTTGATGTTGCCATACTCCAGTGTTTATTGTATAATGTGACTTTTGAGTTTCAGGCTCGTATTATATTATATAAAAGTAATAAGCAGCCATGAATGAAACTGCATTCCCTAGCCCAGGACTTGAACTTCCACTTGGTCAATAATTACTCGTTCTGTGGTTCGTAGCTGAGGTTTTTTCTTTTTCTCCTGTTTTTCTGTTTCCCAGTTTTAGTCCAAGTGGCGTATTTGGGCCATTTCCTGGTTCTGACCCCTGCATGCTTGTCTTTTAGACTGCGAGTACAGATTGGCTCACACTCAGATCCCTGCTGCGAACCACAACTATGATTCTTGGGGGAAAAAAAAGGAATAAAAAGCAAAAAGGAACCTAAATAAAGAGACTGCAATTATGGCTAAGTGCCTCTGGCTTCTGAGTGTTGAGTGACTTTATGTGGAAAAAAAAAAGGGAAAGAAACTTTAGAGTGATTGTGTTATGAACATCAGGAAGTAGTCAGTGTATTATTAAAAGCTACTAAAGTGGGAGCACCAAATATTCTGACCAGCACAGGAATAACTGACCTTGTGACCTCATTAGTTTGGTTAATTATTTATATTTCATTAAAAGGAGCAGAGATGTTGACTTTTTTTTCATTACGGAGTGGATGAGTGTGTGTGTGTGTGTGTGTGTGTTTGTGTGTGTTACCTCATTGATGAAGTCTCCGATGTCTCCAGGGTGCGGAGCGGCCGATCTGACCGGGTACTGAGGCTCCGGGTGCAGCGGTCTCTCGTCCAGTCTGCGGATCCCAACGGGCTTCACGCACTCCGGATCCATAGTGTCCGGCTGCTGCAGCTGACTCAGATCATAATCCTAAACACACATACACACACTCACAGTTAGTGTTTCTAGGCTAATGACGTTTCGGGCCCAAAACTCCAGCTCTCCATAACCTCACTGTAATCCCATTAACATCGTCATTGCAATAGGATTAGACCAGCTCTGAGGTCTGCTGAGGACCCGGGCATCATGGGACACAGGAGAAACTGAAGCAACCGGCTTTTCAATGACTCAGCATGGTTTTAACAAGAGGAGCTGAATCGAATTAATCCTGTTAAAAGTTAGGAGGCTTTAAAAGTGTAGGTAGTGTTGGTGCTTGAGCCCACAAACGTACATAAACGCGCATTAGGCGTGTAGCTGTAGTCTATTAGAAACACTGTCTACATTAACATTTCACACCTTCGCTTGGTTCATCTCAACCCTGCGCGACCTTACACCCCCGTCTTTTGTTACCGGCTTGGATTGCGCTACACACGCCTACACAAGTCTAAGCGCTAAACCTCCACCTCTGTGTTCCTGCACATGACAGAGCTGGATTGAGGATAAGCTGCTCGGAATGTCAGATATCTGATGTTTATTCCACTTCACTTTCACACAAGTGTGCTTAGATATAATCCATCAGTCGTCCATCCACCCATTGATTCAGGCCCCAAGCATTCATTAATCCGACCAGCAACTTGTCCGTCAATCTGTCCATCCAACTCAAATGTAACCACCAATTGGACCGTTTAATATTATTCAGCATGTCACCCATTGGCCCATTGAGCCAAGATCCTTCCATCTATCCGGCCATGTAACTACCAGTCTGTCTGTCTATCCCCGCCATCGTCTATTCATACACTAATCCATCATTCTAATTCCATTTATTACAGCATCTAATCAACCTAGTCAACCATCTTCCATCCATCCTGACTTCTATATATCATCCATCCATCTAACCATCCATCCATCCATCCATCACAGCATCTATCCACCCCTCCACCTACCACCTATCTTTCACAGCATTCACTCAGCTGTCCTACTTCCTACTTAACCAGCTATTTATATTCAACAACAATATAACATGAACTCATGCTTTCCATGCAGTCGATCCATCCTTTCAAATATCAATCCAAATATCCATCATCCATTATAGCATCTATTAAACAGTCTATTCAAACCATCTTCTGACCATTCTGGCATCATTACTTCAATCCATCCATCTATTCATCCATCCATCCATCCATCCATCACAGCATCGATCCACCCCTCCACCTACCAATCTTTCACAGCATTCACTCAGTTGTCCTACTTACTGCTCAACCAGCTATTTATCCATCTTATATTCAACAACAATATAACATCAACTCATGCTTCCCATGCAGTCAATCCATCCATCCTTTCAAACATCAATCCAAATATCCATCCATCCATCCATCCTTCCATCATAACATCCATTAAACAGTCTATTCAAACCATCTTCTGACCCTTCTGGCATCATTATTTCTATGCATCCATTCATCCATCACAGCATCTATTAATTTGTCTATTCAACCATCCTCCATTCAACCGAACATCGGTCCATCTATCTCTCCATCCATTCATTCATTATGACATTTATGTATCAATCAATCCAGGCCCCAATCCATTACAATATCCTTCCCTTCACCCATCTACTCAATCCATCTACTCAACCACTTATTTATCTGTCTATTCTTCTATTCTACTACAACGCAGCATTGACTCATTCTTTTAACCGCCCACTCACCCATCCACCCATCCACCCATCCATCCATCTATCCATCTATCCATCTGGCACAAATGATGAAATTACTGCCACTGCCACATTATTTAATTTTACATTTATTTTAAGTGCGCTTCATGTTCAAAATCAGTCTATCTCCTTAAACCTTTTTTTTTTTTTTTAGGAACTTCACTTCTCCTCTCAGCACGACAGCAAGGAGAGAGAGAGATAGAGAGAGAGAGAGAGAGAGAGGGAGTGGGAAAAAGACGAGATGAAATGCACTGCTGTGTCTGACAGGCACTGCAAATGTTCTTATTTCTCTAGTTGTGTTCTTTCTCCAGCAAGCAGCCAACACACAAACACAAACCCGAACACAATCAGCGACATACACACCGCCGCTTCCTGCACCACAATTTCCTTTCCATGCCGCAGAAAATGTACAAACACCAAATGTATTCAAAGAGTATGAAATCTTTAAGCGTTCGCTCTCTCTGCTCTCTGTCATCTGCAGTGTATATACGCAAAGAAATAGTAACACCTATACTATACAGTATCTGCCTTCGGGGGTGTGTTTCTGTGTTTCTGTCCAAGTGTGTGTTCCAGTGTGAATGATGCTCGAAAAAGCCGAAAAGCATCGATTTTTTTTTCTTCTTCTTTTAATTGATTGAGTGAAAGTGTGTACCTGGTCCTCCTCGCCACCTCCTTCCTCATCGTATTTAAGGATGTTGTCTCGGACATCATCCTCGGGATCGATCAGCAACTGTTTGGCCTGACGCTCTTTATCCTTCCTCTTCATCCACATCACAAACAACAAAACCAGGACTGGAGAGAAAAAACAAAAAAAAAAACAGAGAATTTGTTCCTCTTTAATTTAATATTTGCGAAAACATTTACAAGAAAATCAGAATCCGGGCCTGACTATACGACAAGTCAGGCTTCAGTAATAGAATAATGAAGGGGCTTAAATTTGCATAAACGCTGTATTCTTGGTTGGCGATGTTTACCTTTTTTTAAATTTCAGGAGGATTAGCTTTACACTTAATGCCATGTAAGCATGCAGCTGAAATCCACACTGTTGAGTATTGTTTTGGTTTATTTTCAAAAAGTATAAATCTGTCACAAAAGGTATTGTCATTTTTTTTTTTTTTTTAAAGAAATGAAACTAAAAATACATTTGAATTAGAATTTTAAATAGATTCACTACTTAAAGACCTAATCTGTCCACCATTTATCTGTCCACCTAGGAACCTCTGTGGTCCAACTCGGGACCTGGGAGGCCAATGGTGAGCATTGCGTCTGTTCCTATTTTTACGACCGTGGTAGGACTTCTGGTTAACATTCACATACTACTGGGAACGCCAATTAGTCTGATCTGAACGTCTTCGGACTGTGGGAGAGAAACCCACCGAGCACATGGAGAACATGCAAACTCCAAACACACATAGACGCCGAGGTGGGAATCGAACCCGGAACCTGGCGGTGCAAGGTGAAGGTGCCAGCACAGTGCTTGCTTTTTCAATTTACATATATATTTAAAAAAAAATGTGAATCAGATTTTGTTATGAAAATGACAAACGCTTTATTTATATTCATGAACAAAAAGAAGCTGATCTAAAGCAAAGTATTTAAATGTGCTGAAATGGCATAAAACATGTTCCTGACCATAAGTAGCATCCCGATGGTTTAGGATACAGTACAGTATGCCTGCTGGCTGTGTCGCACGTTTGCACACTCACTGAGGAGGATGATGATGCACAGCAGGATGGCGATGATGGCCCCCGTGCCCAGTCCGGCAGCCACCAGGAACTCCTGATCCGTACAGTCTCCGTTGTGGTCACACTGACACACCTTCACGCGCAGGTAGGACGTGTTGGACATGGGCAGGTTGCCGGAGTCGGTGATGTGGATCGGGATCTCGTAGATGCCTCGCTCCAGGAAGCTGATCTTCAGGCTCAGCTGGGCGTGGTCACCTGAAACGACGGAAACGGACTTCTTCAGATCAATCGGATGGCCTAATAATGCTTAATAATCCAACTCTATGGGCACGGAATGGGGACAAGATTCGACCGCTCAACCCTGGAGCTGTGAGGTGATGAATGCCTGTGAAAGAGCTGTTCTGAGAGAAAAAAGAAGAACCTTGACAGCGTCTTTATACACAATGAAGAAATAAATTAAGCAACCCATTTCTGTCCATTAATTTCCTCCAGGAAGTAATCGTACTTTAATTAATCACACATCTGATAGCGTAACTGATGAGTAATTAGACAGGAATGTGCGAGGGTTTTGTGCCAGAGCAGGAGGCCATGATTGTGGAGGAATACATGTGTAAAGGATCAGGGCCAGGCGGATTAGATGGCAAGCTGTTTCATCCCTAAGCTGCATTATTGGGAGGCGTTCTGTGGATTAATAAGCTGCTAATCTAAATCCCTTGCCGCGCTCAAAGCTGCAGAAATGTCACCATTTGATGATAAATCAGTAAAATCTGTTTTTTAGACGCAATTCGGAGAAGTCACGGCAAAAAGGAAAGCGCTCGGTGCTCTCTGACCGGCTTCCGAATTAGTATTTGTCCAGCTCGTTCTCTTGCATGGCACTGAGCGTCTGTCTCCGTGCTCTGTTCTCCACTCGGGCCATCTGTCCTCATTAGGCTGAGACCAGCCTTTCCAAAACAAAAAAAAAAAAAAAAAAGAAAAAAAAAAAAGAAAAAAAAAAAAAAAAGAAAAAATAGAAAAGAAAAGAATAAAAACCTGCAGCATTTACATCATAAATGGAGCATTGCACTACCAAACACGTGATCACCTCAACTGGCTCATTTTTATCTCAGATATTTCAGTGTTGAGTTTAATTCATACCTGAAATACTGTATGTGACACTTTTTCTACCTAAGGTTTTAAATAAATGATTTATTCAATTATTATTATTATTATTATTATTATTATTATTATTATTATTATTATTATTATTATTTCAAAGCTTTTTGTAACATATAATAAATTTATATTATTAATAAAGAATAAATTTACAAATTATATATATATATATATATATATATATATACATATACATATATTATATATATATATATATATATATATATATATATATATATATATATATATATATATTACATACACATATATTAACATATAATTCACTTATTTTATTATTAAATAATAAATTAATAGATTATATGGATATTTTATCACTCTATTATTTTTTTTTCTGTCCATGACAGATTACACATAAAATTTGGTGCTGTTTTTATTTTATTTTTATTAATAATAATAATAATAATAATAATGTGGATATTAATTCATAGTTTTATTTCTTTTTCTATTCTCATATTTTTATGGCAATATTTCAATTTATTATTATTATTATTATTATTATTATTATTATTATTATTATTATTATTATCTGCTACACCAGTGACTTGTTTGTGTTTTATTATTTATTACTCATACTTTATAATTATTATCATTACACACATAAAATATATTAAATAAAATTTTATTATATTAAACTATATATACACTATTAAAGCAAGGAAGAAAGAAAGAAAGAAAGAAAGAAAAGAAGGAACGAATGCTTCTAGTCAAATAGAAAAGACCGATCACTAACTTTTATAAGATCAAATTGTATAGGATTTCCTCTACACACGGACAAGTGTGACAAAAAATATATTAGAACATGTCTTATACAAGTCTCATATTTTCCACATAGTGCTAATAATGTGTGCACTACGTGTGTGTGTGTGTGTGTGTGTGTGTGTGTGTGTGTGTGCGTGTGCGTGTGTGTGGCTCACCACTGAGGCGAGTGAGAGTCCAGTTCCTCCTGATGTCACTGGGCCGAGCAGGCAGATCGAAGGCGAAGGGCCCAGCGTTGGGGTTCAGGTCTCCATCCATGGCGGTGATGTTGATGCCGTTGGTCTCGGGTTTCTCGCACATCTCGACCTCGTGAGGGAAGACGTGAGGAGCGTTATCGTTAATGTCACGCAGCAGGATCTGCAGGGTGCCCGTCCCACTGGCTGGTGGAATTCCTGCACAAACACACGAACATATAGATAAACAGCACTGCGTTGGAGTAAACAAGCTCAGCGCCCTGTACTCAGAGCAGCTGGAACCGACTGGTACTGTGCATACCCCGCGGTCTCGGTTTCATAACCATATGCAATTTGCCAAACTCGTTTTCCTGCTCGAGTTCTTCAATCACCGCAGCACAGCGAGGGTATCTGACCACTTCTCACATTACCCCGCTTTCTGTGGATGTACAGCGTGTACGGACGGTGCAGAGCGCCGCTGGTGATACATGCTGCATGTTAAAGCAGCCTGAGAAGCTTTTGCTATTGAGGCCACAGAGGCTGGCCAACATTGCGCCATCTCTAACCACAAATCTTTTTACTGGAAGAGGCTTGGTCATTACTGGCCTCAGCTCAGCTCCGAACACTGCCAGAGAACCAAACGGTGCCTTGTTTACAACGTGAGCCGTTCATTTGTATTCCCGAATATAATAAATCGCCAGAGGTTTAAAACAAACTCGTTCGCCTCCTTTAACAGCAAGGTGATTCTGGACACCTTCACTCAAGCGCCGGAATTGAGCGCTGGCCAACGTTCATCACTCGCTTTTCCGAAATGACGGATCCTTTCCCAGCCGGGTGACCAATGAACTGTGTTTCAGACTATTTGAAATGTGTCCTTACTGCAAAACGTGGATGTGGCGCTCTCATAAGAGCCTGGAAATGGAGGTCACGAGTGCAGAAATAGAGAACTTGCCCAAAGCTCTGTCTCTTCAAAAAGAGGTCGTGCTAGCTCATCACCCGCGTCTGCCTTTCTTAAAAAGCAAACGGGACGCGTGCTGGCGCTTTCACCTTGCTTAAGGTGTCTCTGCTGCCGATGCTAAATATGGCGCTGCACTCGCACCTCCTGGGTGAGAAACCTGAGAACAACTCTGATGTGTCGAAGAAGAGAATGTGTTAGTGTGAGCAATATGTCTGGGCTGGGTTTGAGGGCTCAGCATTGCCCTTGTGTTTCACCACAAATAAACATCCCCCCCCCCCCCCCCCCAAAAAAAAAAAAAAAACACCATGAGTCACTGTGAGTCATGAGAGATGAAATAATTACACATAGCGGTTCGGATGAGCTGTAGCGAGAGCGGTCTGAGTCAAGCTGACAGACCTGCTGAATCATCCATCAATAAGGAAATGGGATGAAGAGGGCAGGTTTTAAAGGGAGCCTGGAATCGGATCTGTCTATTTTATTTTTTTAAAACCATGTTAGGTTAAGTTATGCTGATATCTATGAGACGATTCAAATGTTCAAACACTTTAAAAAAGTTCATTCTGCATTACGGATGATGATGTAACCTTTTTTTCTGCATCTAAATTAAACGGTACGTGTGGAGGGGATACGGTCAGTTAATGATTTCTGGAGTGATGTTCTAAAAGTTTTCAATGGGTTTTTCAGTTACTCAGTGGTACGCCTTTTTTCAAACACAGAAAAACAACCTTACCGTTGTCGGTGGCGAGGAACGTGGCGTTGTACAGGTTATTCTGAACATACGGGGACTCTCGGTCCAGGACAGCGATGGTGGCGATGCGTCCATTGTTTGGGTCGATCCTCAGCCAGTCAGCCGGGTCAGAAAGTTTTGAGTATCTAAGACAGAAATAACATTGGAGTCGATGGCAGTCCTGCTTTTGTTTGGCTGTATTCTGAATGTGGAACAGTTCCCTCAACTGGATGAACCAAAGAATACTTTAGGTTGGTGCTTCATTGTTTCAAAGCTTGTCTGCAAAATCTCGAACCATGTCACCGACCAATAAATTGATAAAGGGTACCAAATAATTCAACGTCCAACCAACAAATTAGAAGTTATCACTATCAATCAAAATATTTAGAGATCAACAGGTAGAGTTTCATGATCTCCTAAATTCTTTTCCTCCTGAGGACTATAAATAAGAACCCTGAATGTTTCCACAAGCCTACAACATCAACGTATTTTATTACTCTCCGCACACGTACCTGATGGTCTGCTGCATAAACCGGTCGGGATCCTGGGCTACAAACGTGGTGAGCGACGACTGGGCCGGCATGCCCTCGTCCAGCTTGATGAGTCTGGGATTAGGATCGAAGTAAGGGCTCTCATTGACGTCGATGACGCGGATGGAAACGGTGGCGGTGGACTGGCGTGGAAGGTGGATGCCTCGCTCTAGTGGGACTTCGTTGGTCACCACCACGGTGAGCACACATGTCCGGGTCGTCTCGAAGTCGATGGGCTGTTGGGGAAGAGAAGGTTCCAATTTGAAACAACGACAGATTTTCAAAGTGTTTAAATGGAAACGCATGGAAATTAATCTTTTTTCAAATCTATTAGAGCAGTTTTTAATCGGACCGAGCATGTCAAGTGCGACCACACCCCCTAGAAATATGAATACAGGTGGTGTTTTCGCCAACCTTGACGACTGTCACCAGTCCCTCGTTGGTCGTGGGGTCAGTGGGCACGGAGAATCGGCCAGTGGGATCTCCGCCTGTGATCTTATACGCCGCATTCCAAGCTGGCGAGTTGGGCTGGTCTTTATCCGTCACCGTTAGATTGGCCACAATCACGTTGACGCGATTTTCCGGGACCTCACCGAAGAACTGCGGGGGGAATAAAAAGTGAACACAGACACGTCACTCAATAGTCATTTGGTTCAATCTGGAGCTCGTCCCAGAAACACTGGGACCGAGGCAGGAACACATCCTGCCACATTGGGATGCCAAGCCGTCACACGTATTCTCACACTCATTCACACCTAGGGCACATTTCGAATTCCCAATTCACCTAGGAACATGTTTTGGGAGATGGCAGGACCATAGAGACCCTGGAGGAAGAAACTGCACACACACACACACACACACACACACACACACACACAATAACATGATTTCAGGATCAAATCACAAACCCTTAATGCTGTGAAGTGGCAAGTTTACCTCCTGCCATGAGATGCTATTGAACCGACAATAAATTCTGGCACTGCTTCCCACCAGATAATCCCTTCCTAACATCTCATATATGGTTTACAAACTAGAATTTAATCTACATGATGAAACCCAATGATGTTATCATGCTGAAATACTTCCTCTGCATGCTAGTGAATGTGAGTTACTCTGCAGGTAATCGAATCAGACACGTTTGGAAAACGTGATTTGCGTCATTCCGAGGGAGTAAGTGAGAGAGAGAGAGAAAGAGAGAGAGAGAGAGAGAGAGATTGATCGAAGAGAAGTCAGGCTGACAGCTTTCTGCAGGACGAGTTGCTCCGAGGTGGTGAGACGGCCCTTAATACAGCTGCTGATTAAACAAAACCCAAAGGTACTGGTTTTGAAGTCCTCATTAATATCTAAAGAACTGGCTGTCAAATACAGCCAGGTTGTTCTTCAAATATACCTGGCTGTTGCACCACTTAAAAAAAAAAGAAGAAGAAAAAAAAAAAGAAGTTTTCCTCCTTCTAACACGATTCTGGTGCTATTTAACACATTCATCACACCTACAGGCAATAAAAACCGATATGACCAGGAGTATAATAATACACTTATAGATATTGGTATTATTTATAGTAATAATAAGCTAAATTAAACATTTCCGTGTTGAGCATGAGCACTCAAACGCACATAATAACTGCGTCCCAAAAAAAAAACATTTTTGCATTATCCTTTGAAATGAATTAGACTTGAAAGAAGGAATACTTGTTGGTCCTTAAAAAAAAAAGTAATGACAAAAAATGAACATTATATGCATCTAGGTTTTAGGTTCTTCTTGTGCCACCAGGACAGCTCTAGGGGTGTACTATGTTGTCTGGCACCAGGATATTGGCAGCAGATCCTTTGGAGCTCCATGCTGAATCTCAGTGGGATTGGGATCTGGGGAGTTTGGAGGCCAGGGTGGTGGCCTTGGGCTCCTTTCCTGCTGGGCACCATGTGCAGTGGGCTGTGGTGCACTGGGTGTTCGGGTGCCATTTTTTCCACCAGTTTTTGGTCTTTTTTTGTCGAACTGGACAAAACTTGCTGGCATTTGGTCCCCACTGGATAGGATGAGCCTTGGGTGCCAATGATCCTCTCACCAATGTACTGGTGTATAGATAGTAGGTTATCAGTTTTGTTCCGTTCGCCCGTCAGTGATCATAATGTTAGGGCTGATCTTTATATAACTCAAGGTCTTTTAAACTGAGCTAAACAACAAACAAAAACATTTTAGTACCATCTCCATGCTCTACATTGGGTTTCTACCCAATAACAGATGAGTCAGAACTTTTGTAACCAATCACAACGCAGAACGAGGGACCTTTTTCACCTCACACAAGCTTGCTTTCAACTGAAGCTGGCTAACAGCTTTATAATCTTTGTTTTTTATTATTATTATTCAACCAAAATATGGGTTTATTCTTTCTTCTAAAGAAGAGGTTTTTGGGGACAAGACCGGGTACACCATGGCCAACCCATTATAGGACACACACACACACACACACTATGGTCACTTTGGGAACAGCAATTAGCCTAATGTGCAAGTCTTTCTGAGGAAACCCACCAAGTACGAGGAGAACATGTAAACTCAAACCCAGAGTCAACGGTGCTAACCATGAGACCGCTGAGCTTCTTTTTTTTTGGATGTTTCCCCGATTTTCTCCCCTAATTTAGTCGTGTCCAATTCCTCCCCATCACTAGGGGGCTCCCACATTAAGGCTACTACTACCACTCAGCCGGGAGGGCCGAAGACTATCACGTGTTTCCTCCGAACCACGTGATGCCAGCCGACCGCATCTTTTCGAACTGCTCGCTCGCGCACCGTTGGGGGCGACGTAACACACTCGGAGGACAGCGCTATCCGCTCCCTCCGCTGCGCGAGCTCACAGACGCCCCTGACTGGCTGTAGAGCCGTGTACCTCGCCGAACTATGTACCTCTCATCCCTCCCCTCTGAGAGAGCTCGGCCAATCAGCTCTCTCTAGACCTCCGGCTGCGAGAGGTTACAGCACCACCCGGGATTCGGACTAGCGATCTCCGGATGATAGGGCGAGCGCTTTAACCACTGCGCCACTCGGAGGCCGAGACAGCTGAGCTTCTAACCAAGAAACCAATACTAAAGGTGGGACTTCTTAACCTCGTGCAGAGACATGCTAATATTTTGTTAAATTATTTTGTCATTTATCTTAAAAAGAAATAAAAACAATAAGAACTTAACTAGCAATCCTACATTGTACCGAATATACTTTTACCATCTTGGCAAAACAGCTGTTCCTTTTTTTTTTTCTTCCCCTCTATGTATTCTTTCCCCCTGTTGTGTCTGTTATGTTCATATCCTTTTTTTCAGTACATTGCTAATCATTATAATATATGGAAGCGCGTTCGACTCACAGTGTCGGTGGTGAACTCTGGCGGATTGTCGTTGACGTCGGTCACCCTGATGACAGCCGTGGCGGTGTTGGAAAGGCCATACATTGGGTTTCCCCCCATATCTGTGGCCTGGATAATCAGCGTGTACTGAGGAACTTTCTGGAAAGAGAAACGAAACAATCAGGCTGGAAAAGATACAGGAGTGTTTTGCTACTCATTCAGCTTATTTGGTGGTCCGGGAAAACGCTTCAGCCGTATGCTGGCAAAAAAAAACAAAAAAAAAAACAAGGATTATCAAATCAAGAGTAACGAAATTCTTTGACCTTTTAACATTAAGAAATGAAAAATATATACAGATTACTTCTTCCTGTAAAAAAAGAAGTTGAGTTGCTCTCTAAGTGCAATTTCCTCACACATTTGAGGATGTCAGGTTTTGATTAAGTTGTCAGAGATGGACTTTATCCTTCTTAATTCGATTTGTAATCTGATCCCAGCTTTTACAAATGTCTGAGATGCTCCTGCACTGCAGAATGAAACCTTTTTTCTTTCTTTCAGATTTTAAAATACACACACACACACACACACACACACAATAGAAAGTTCAAGAAAGCACGACCAAACCATAGACGTAAGGAACTCATTGCGTGAGGTTTTTCCAAACTTGCCACATATTCATCGTCTGTATTGCTTTATCATGTATACAGGGTCACAGGGGGCTGGAGCCTATCCCAAGAGACTCGAGCCCTGGACAGGGTGTCAATCCATTGCAGGGTACACACACATGTTCACACACTATGGGAACGCCAAGTAGCCAATAATCTGCATGTCTTTGGCGCGTGGGAGGAAACCGGAGTACTTGAAGGAAACCCACCATGGATGGGGAGAACTTGCAAACTCTACGCACACAGCGGAGGGAATCAAACCCAGACCCTGGCGGAGCAAGGCGACAGTCACTAAGGCACTCAGCTACCTTGCCTAGATAATTAACTAGCATGAATCAAAGAAGGCCACATTACCACCTCTCTATATATAGCCTGAGGGCTCAATCGGTTAAGTCTGTGTTTTAATATAATGGTTCGAGCCCCAGCCACTGTTGAGCCCTTACCTTACGTACCCTGGCTGACCCTTATCATATATATATATATATATATATATATATATATATATATAGTAGTGTTTTCAGTTTGCTTGGTTGTGAATTGACAGCTTCCAGCATGACTCTGCTTTCAGTCTGACTCACAGAATATGAATAATTACGTGTTTACTGTGCATTTCAGTGTTTTTTGCGATGACTTTTTTTCTTGCTCTTTATTAAACCTCCTCCTCAGTAGCGTAGTCTGATTTGTTTCAAACAAACAGCGCTGAAAGTCGGCGCCTAATTTGCACCAGGAGCCTAAGCATACCTGTGTTGTTCACACACTTCGACACACTTTATAGAGTACCGAGTCTCGTCCAAACTCTATGCTCTCTCTTTTATTTTCTGACCGTAGAGAGAGATAGATCAATGGATCCATCGCGCTTCTGCACTCGGGGAGTGAAGCCGCTGTGCTAATCATTATATTTAATACCCCATTAACATCCTGCAAGGCCAGTGTCAATAACGCGTGGTGGGCAGCGGACAGCGTAACTCCGCATCGCACTCGGGCTTCATTAATAGCCCGGCTGCATACATTACCGGGGATACGGAGCGGAATAGATTGACCAAGGGCGTCCCTTATTAGCATTTTACCGTCTATTTATTTTATTTAGGTTTTATCTCTGTGTGGAACGCCGCTTAATTAAACAGGTATACGATGACTTTAGGTGACACACATGTTCTCACTCACTCCATCAACACATATACAGTATATACACACACACACACACACACACACACACACACACACACACACACACACACACACACACACACACATCCCTGTGCACACCAGTGCAAATATTTCGCTATTTGCACAGCCAAGGTGTTCCCACTCTGGGACGTTGACGAGTCATCAGCACCAGACATTTTATCCGACATTAGTCAGTCTGCCATTAAAAGCCTCATTAGGCAGCAGAAGGAACGAGGCTGAGGCAGGAAGCTGTCCAACCTGCTCTCACACGGGTTCCCCGAGTTTAGATTTCCAGACACCGCACACCTGATTCGACTAATGAGGACTTTATAATTAGCTAATGAGCTGAATTAAGTGTCGTAGACCAGGGGGGAAAAAAAAAAAAACATGACTGCATGTCCATATGTGTTTAACAGTGATGTGTTAAAGATCGCTGAGATCTGAGCGCAATGGTTTGGTGTCCAACAAGAGGTTGAATTTGTATTATGGGAAGAAAAAAGCAGTGAAGTAAAGAAAAACGAGCGGCCGTCATTACTTTAAGAAATGAAGGTCAGTCAGTCGGAAAAAATGGGGAAAAACTTTGAAAGTGTCCCCAAGTGCCGTCACAAAAACCATCAAGCGCTACAAAGAAACTGGCTGACATGCGGACCGGCCCAGGAAAGGAAGACCGAGAGTCGCCTCTGCTGCGGAGGAGAAGTTCATCCGAGTCACCAGCCTCAGAAATGGCAGGTTAACAGCAGCTCAGATCAGAGAGCAGGTCAATGCCACACAGAGTTCTAGCAGCAGACACATCTCTAGAACAACTGTTAAGAGGAGACTGTGTGAATCAGGCCTTCATGCTAGAAGATCTGCTAGGAAACCACTGCTAAGGACAGGAAACAAGCAGAAGAGACGCGTTTGGGCTAAAGAACACAAGAAAGAACACAATAAAGAAAACTCTTTGAATGAGAAGGTGTGTCCAAACTTTTGGTCTGTACTGTACATCTGGGAACCTCTATAGTCCAACTAGGGACCATGGAAGCCACTGGTGACCACTGTATTTATTCCCATTTTGTACGACCGTGGTAGGACCTCCGGGCAACACTCACACGCTACGGGCAATTTGGGATCACCAATTAGCCAATTAAGTCTCTGGACTGTGGGAGGAAACCGGAGTACCCATAGGAAACCCAGCAAGCACAGGTAGAACATGCAATCCCCGAGATAGGAATCGAACCCGGACCCTGTAGGTGTAGGACCCTGACAGTGCAAACCACTAAGCCACCCGTGCCTCTGTACTTCACTAAGAAATGTCTTAAAATCTCCCCACTGAGTCGACAGGAGTTCAGACAGTTTATAATAGCTCCTCTGAGGATTCACCTCTCGGTCCAGCCCGGCCGCCACGGTGATAATGCTGCCGGTGTGGTTGTTGATCGTGAACATGTTAGCACTCGGGCTCTCGGGGTTCTGGGACAGGATCTTGTAGCGCAGCTGGCCGTTGTGCGTGCGCGGGTCGTCCTTATCCTCGGCTGTTACCGTCATCACGGACGTGCCTGAGAAGAAAACAATCCGTTAGCCATCGATAATAGTCATGTTTCTCTCATCAATACACAATTACAGTAACTGAGTTAGGATTATTAATTTAAGATTTTTCTTAATGACTGCAGCAGCACTTCAAATGAGTCCTCAGTTTATCATCCCAAAAACTTTTTAATGAGCTCTGTTACACCGAGGCACTTGCAGGAGAGGCGAAGAAACATTAATAATCAATAACACACACGCACACACACACTCACAGCAACATGCACAAGCTCATTTTTCTTCCTTTGTGAGGACCATGCAATGACTAATTAATGGTATGCTCTAACTTAAACCTCTATAACCAGAAAGAAATATTGAATTGAATGCCTTTTTTTTTTTTTTTTTTAAATAAACACGTGAAATTTTTTTTTCTTTTTCTAGAAGGCTAGCTGATTTGCGAGTTTCTGATACTGTCCTTTTTTGTGGTCCAGTTTAGTCCTCAGAAAACAAGCTAGGACCAGGCTCTTTCTGAATACTCGACTGCAGGACCAGTTAACACTCTCGTATCATTGCGAGCCCTTACGTTTACACAATTACTACTTTGAGGTTCAAGTGTTCAAAGAATGCTATTTTTCTAAAGACTCGTGACTGTGAGAACATTTGACACTATATCTTCCTTGTGAGAACCTTTGGTCCTCTTTGGTCCATAGAAAAGGCTACAACACACACACACACACACACACACATTTCTTTCTGAGGACCTTCCAGTGACATAACGATTGCTGGGGGTAATATTCATGTTGTGACTAAATTTAAACTTAGAAATGACATGAGCCTCAAGCAAGTGCTGAGCAAGCGCATCAATTTTTGTGAGGACCAGGTGATCGTGAGGACATTTTATACTCTCCTTCTATCATTGGGAGGACCTTCCGGTTATATAAGAATTATTTTTAAGCTTTTTTTTTTTTTTACCCCCTCTTACAGTCACCGGTCCCCAGAAAAATACCCTTTTTTATAGCTGATGCTTGAAAAAAAAAAAAAAGATGATAGGAGGATGTAAAATTTCCTCACAATCACCTGGTCCTCACAAAAATGTATGCGCTTAGTCAGCACTTGCTTGAGGCTCATGTCATTTCTAAGTTTAAATTTAGTCACAACATGAATTACCCACAGCAATCGTTATACCACTGGAATGTCCTCAGAAAAAAAAAATGTGTGTGTGTGTTGTAGCCTTTTCTATGGACCAAAGAGGACCAAAGGTATCCAAAGAAGATATTTGATAAAATATTGTGATTGTCATTGTGATGATATTTAGTCCTATTTAGTCCACAGAACTACTTACACTACAGACACACACACACACACACACACACAAACACACTCACCTGGTCTGGAGCCCTCTGGTACCGTCCCATTGAAGATCTGATGAACAAACTCAGGTCGGTTGTCGTTCATGTCGATCACGTTGATCACAATGTCAACAGGGTTTTCCACTTGATTGCCGTTCAGGTCCACTGCATGCGCTCTCAGCTGCACACACAGCACACATTTACATTTAGTCATTTGGCATGGCGCTTTTATTCAAATCGACTTACCAGTACCCACAGACTCTCCAAGGATTTATATTTATAGACTAATGGAGGATTTCCATGAGCTAAAGTGGCCTAGCTGTTACACACAGATGATTTAAACACACTTTTAAAAAAGCCTATACACATTAACAGTTGCAATAACACATACTCATACCACATACGAGCAAATGCTTCATATGTGCAAGAATGGCCATATGCCACACGCTCTTCTGTAATTACACTCATTATAGGACAGTCGCATAAAAAATAGATGAAGGACACTAGAAAACGTGACAACCAGATGTGCATGTGACGACCATCATTTTAGGAAATCCGCAATGCACTTAGTAAATATGTAAGTTTATATTGCTACACTAAACCCCAAATTTGCATCTTTATAGCGTTTGGGTGCTCTCTATCGCCCCCTCTCTGCAAGGGTACATTTAAAAATAAATAAATAAATAAATAAATAAATTTTCATGTTAACCAAAATTTCACATACACACACATATATATATATATATATATATATATATATATATATATATATATATCCACATCTGCAATTTGGGAACGCCAATTAGCCTAATCTGCATGTCTTTGGACTGTCGGAGGAAACCAGATTACCCGGGAAACCCACCGAGAACGGGGAGAACATGCAAACTCCATGCACACAGACCCGATGTGGGAACTGAACTTGGACCCTGGTGGCGCAGTGCAACAGTGCTAACCACTAAGCCACCGTGCCCCCATATATATATTTTTTATTATTATATATATAATAAACGATTGCATAAAATTTGCATAAAATTTGTATATTTTGTGTTTTCTGAATACCGAGGATGCTAAAGTGATGCATTACATACATTGCAGTACATACAGTATATACAATTGCAATGTACAGCAGAATAATAATAATATACTATTATACAGCATTTACACACACACACACACACACACACACACACACACACACACACACACACACAGTATAATTTTAGTGTGAAGATAAGCTTCCACAGGCCATCTTATTCTTAGACTGCAAAATTATACAAGGTCTTAAATGGTAAAAAATTAACATCTATCGCACACTATGTGTGTGTGTGTGTGTGTGTGTGTGTGTGTGCAAGCTGGGGGTGAGGGGGTTGTTAATTGAAATGCCTAGACTCATGAGCTCTGTGAGAACTTGCTGAGGGTAATGCTTGAAGATGCAGTTTCTAACTGTGAAATTGTGGGAGTAAATTCACAGATACGCTGCTGTCGATGCGTGCTTCATTTTGAGCCAGCAAGGAATATGCCTCATTTTTACTGCTTTAAGCCGCACTGAAATGGGCAGCGTAAAACACGCACATAACAAATGTACGTGTCAGACAGAGAGCCTGCCAACCCACACGCCTCTAGTAAAAAAAGAAAAAGAAAAGCTATACGAGCTAACTTGATGTGAAAGATCAAGCGCAGAAAATTGGCTAAGCGGACGACTGCAAGGAATTAACTGAGTGCGGATGACAGGTTGGGGCGATGGGTCCACGGAGGCGAGGGGGTGGGGATGGTTGCTGAGTGTTTAAAGGGTGGGGCTAAGTGAACGAATGCAGGGAGTTGTTGGACGTAGGTAGGGGGGGTCAGTTGTAAAGAATAGAAAGGGGTGCGGCTAAGTGGAGTCAGCAGAGATGTGAGGGGCGTGGCTAGGTTGATAGCTAGAGAGGTGGAGAGATGTCCTCTGTCATTAGTTTCCTACAGTAGCTTAACTTTCTTTTCGTTCAAGGATTTGCCACAGTGGACCATCCAATCCATAGACAACCCGGCTCAGGTTTTACGCCGGATGTCCCGACACAACCTTCCCATTTTTACTTCTAACCAGGCTTAGGATGGCACTGCATGGTAGTGTGGGTTCTGTCAGGGCTTGAACCCGGATCCTCAACGGTCCTGGACCCACTGAGCCACCACTCCCCGTCAGCCTCCCAGCTCGTTGTTGAGTAACGATGAACATGAAGACGTCCATGATATTTCCTTGTCTTTGGTGTTCGCTTGAACTCATTAGGAATATTCCGATTTCCCACTTGCGTCTTCAGCTGGATTCGGCATCAATCCCAAATTCGAACAAAGTCGATTTGTCACAAGTACGTAGTACAGATTAACAAAATTGATGATGCAGCATTTTCAGCAACAATTCATTATCCCCACGGGGACTGAACTCCACAGCGAAGGCAAACACAGTCTGCGTGAGGCAATTAAATTAAAGCTTCTTTACGGAAACGAGCGTTATTTATTTATTTATTTACTTACTTACTTACTTATTTAAATAAATCTGTACTCACGTGGAAGTTGGCGATGTGCTCGCGGTCGAGCGGTTTGAGCACAGTCAGCTCTCCTGAGATGGGGTCGATGGAGAAGATGCCAGTGGGCGGTTGGTCAGCTCCAGGCCCGGTCACGCTGTAGCGCAGGTTCACCTTGTTATCGTGGTCCGAGCGGATCTGCACCAAAACCACACACACACACACACACACAGACACACACATTTACACAAATGCAGGAGTGAAACAGAACTGATCAGAGTCCTGAAGGAGCGACCTCTCGGTGCCCGAGCTTTCCAGAAACCTCACACTTTTTTAAAAAAACATGCCTGTGTGTTTGCTGATGCTTCAAGGCGGATTAAGTTCTCCAGTGTCATGCTGAAATTAATTACAACTTTGCCAATATTCATTTCTCGAGTCACGGCTACACTCTCGCGCTGCCGTCGAGGAGGCTTCTTTGACTCGGCGATAGCAGATGGTGTGTGTGGGTGTGTGAACTGTGTGGGTGCTCTGGAGTGCTCTGGGATTATATGTTGTCTGCGGGGCAAGTTATGTATGCAGGCGTAGGATGAGTGAAGACGGTTAAAGCATGCTGTATGATTTTCGACAGAACAATATACGAGGCTTTATGGTAAAATGGTGTAGCTGCAGGCTGCTCTGACTTATATCAGCCACCCGTAAGTGTGTGTGTGTGTGTGAGTGTGTGTGTCTGCGTGTGTGTGAGGATTTATAAAAGGAAAATGAAGACGGAGAGAAAGAGAGACAGAGAGAGGCCTTACCCTGACTAGCTCCTGTGGAAAAGGTCCTCTGGAGTTCTCCGGGACATTAATAGGAGGAATAACCCAGTCTCTCTTCATGCGCTTGATCTGGCTGCTCACCTGCCGCGAGGGGATTATAATCTCCGGCAGTCTCCTGGACCCGGGCGCCGCCTGCACATCACACAACAGTCAGAGGAGCATGATGAGGGTCAAACTGGAGATGACGAAGATTAAGTACTTCGCACAGGAAACTGCAATTCACCGTTTAAAAATAAATGCATATAAGCATTTATTCAGTGCAGAAAACAGACAATTTCTCTGTTTTCAGACAAATACATTATTACTATTATTATAATAATCATCATAAGCATCATCATCATTTTAATAATAATAATAATAATAATGATAATAATAAAAATAAATATAATAATAATAATAATAATAATAATAATAATGATAATAATAAAATAATGATATATTAATAATAATAATAATAATAATTATTATTATTATTATTATATGATTATTATTATTATTATTGTTTTTATGTTTATCATTTGAATATGTTAATTATCCAAATATTTATTTATTTATTTATTTATTGTCTGTTTAACACCCTATTCCTAAATGTGTTCAAAAATGTTGTTTCCGGCATGTCTACATTTAGATTAAGAAATTGCATTAAGCAGGATTATAAAATGTATAACTACATATGTTCAGATCCTGAATTAAACCAACAACTACAAATATCGAATCTTTAACTAAATTAAATGTATTACAAGTAAATACATGCCATTGCATTGCATGATTTTACGCCTTAATTAACCAAAGTAAAAAACACTGAACATCTGACTAACCCTCAACTAAAAATAGGCTGAGGGGGGAAAAAAAATGTTTTACATGAATATTGAGATTGTGAAAAGGCAAAATCACACAGTCTAATCTTTCATTCAATCGCCTTTAGCTTTGATTACAGCACACAAGGTGGTTTCCAGTTCATGTCTGAAAATTATTCCTCATGCTCTCAGAACCACTCGTTCATTATTTGGAATTTGGCCGTGTCATCAGGAAAAAAAAAAAAAAAAACTCCATGAATGTGATAACCTGGTCACTGTCTCCAGAGGCTTGTACAGTGGACACTATACATGATGGTGCATCACTTCATGCGCTTCCCTTCTTACCCTGACACGCCCATCAATCTGGACTCATCAGGTCACATGACCTTTTTTCCATCACTCCGAAGTGCAATCTTTATGCTAAATATCAAACTGAAGCCCTTTTCCAGATGAGTCTCAGTAACAAGTGGTTTTCTTAAGGACACACGGCTGGTTAGGCCCAATCCTGTGCGTGTGTGTGTGTGTGTGTGTGTGTGTGTGTGTGTATGGAAATGCTCTTTCTTTCACTATTAAACATACTGTAGCTCTGATTCTACTGTCATTTCTTTAATGCAACTACACCAAGTGTTTTAATGTTAATGTTTTTTAGTGTTTGTTTTCCTTTTTCTTTTGTTCCACAATATTGATGTTTCAGCACTACCTTGCACTGGACAGTTCCAATCCAATCAATTCCAATTACTTCACATCTCCTTAGTTGTTTTCTTTGCTTGATGCAGGTTGGAGCATAAGTGAGTGAGTGAGTAGGTAAGTTGGTAAGTAAGTAAGCAAGTGAATAAGAAACAAATAAATACCTAAGCAAACAAACATTTCCTCCTGTACACAAAGAACCCATCAAAGTCAATAATAAACAGAAAGCCTGACTGTACAAGAAAAGTTGCATGTAGAAGCTTAAAAGTTGTTAATATATATATATATATTTCATTTCTCTTTGAGAGACAGTTTCAAGTCGAACCCTTTTAGGAAGAACTAGGAAACCTTTATTACTTTAACACCCAGTGATAAACCGTCTCAAAGTGCACCAGAGACTTATTTTCAGGAGTGGAGTCCTATTACTATAAGATTATTATCCATGTCTGATCAGAACGCGTTTCAGATTCATCTGAATAACTAATACAGGATTATATAGATTAGATTATAAGATTCTTTACTTGGATTTACTCCACATTTCATCTAATAGTCTCGCTAAATCTGCAGCGACAACTACATTAGTATTAAAATGAAACTGGATTTACATAATGATGCTGGGCTTTTTTTAATATACAGAATTATTCAGTGAGAGCGAAGTTCAGAAGAAATTCATTTAGGTGAGGCAAACATGCACATCTTTTAGACCAGCTGAAAGGGATTAAAATGCCTGGGCTGGAAAAAAAAAAAAGAAATGGACTCACATGTTTGATCTTTGAACTTTTCAAACATGCACACACACACACACACACACACACACACACACACACACACACACACACACACACACACACACAGGCACACACACACAGGCAGACACAGACTCCACATATTCTATCCATCAAACCATTCGGCTGTTTCGACAGCACCTGCATGGCAAAGATTCTAAAACCCCAAAATGCTTCAAAATGTATCTTTAAAAAACTATTATATAAAATATAACAATAAAAAAGGACAGTGAAATCAATCTGTAACCCACGGATGATATTGAAACTGAAAAATAAATCTAAAAAAGAAAAAAAGGAAAAAAAAAAAAAAAAACCTTAAGGAATATGAGCTGACTTCTTTACTCAAAGAAATCTGCTTCAAACATTTTCAAGAATAAGGCACGCAAAGTTCAAACAAGCAAACGTGGAAACTCGCAGCACCTCCTGCTCTCTATCCGGCACGTGCTGCCGATTCTGATGGGTCGGACCAATTATAATGAGCGACGACTGCATTTCGCTTGCGCAGGGTTCCAAGACTCCTAAACTTGACCTGATTTTGAACTTCTCAAGAAGATTTCAAAGTTTCCTCGGGGTAAACTCTCATAACCTCAGAAAGATTGTGTGTTTTCGTAACAGTCAGTAAAAACATCTCATATGAACACTTTTACCATGGTAAAGGCTCCATACTAGACTGATGGTACCTGTTCCATGATGTCCCACAGGGTTTAATATGATGCTGGCCCCGCCCCCTTTGCAGCTAAAACAGCTCCAACTCTTCTGTGAAGGCTTTCCACAAGGTTTAGGGGAATTTTCTTTTTTTTTTTTAGAAATGCTTCCAGTAGCGCATTTGTCAGGTCAGACACTGATGTTGGACGAGAAGGCGTGGCTCGCAGTCTCCACTTTAATTCATACCAAAGGTGTTCTATTGAGGTTGAGGTCAGGACTCGGGACTACACCGAACTCGCTCATCCATGTCTTTTATGGACTTGGATGGACTTTATGGACTGAAACGCAACCCCACACAAATTCCAACATGACAGCGCACCAGTGCACAAAGCAAAGTTCATACAGCCGCGGATGAGCGAGTTTGGTGTGGAAGAACTCGACTGGCCTGTAGTACAGGATTAGTGTACCAGAATGTTACTGTTTATATAGTAACATCTGCGGCGCCATTTTATCTCTCATTGACCAAACACAATACTTTGGTGAATACCATGGAACAACAGAATATACCTGCTGTACTTTGGTAGCTACTGTGGTACACAATAAGTATTTCAATAAGTTATTCACCCAAGTACTGTTATACATACCATAGTACGAGCACATTACCCACTGATGTTCCACAGTACCAACCCTGGTTATCTATAAAGTCATATGGTGCCTGGAAATGGTGCTGTCCAAAGTCCCACTGATATTCCATAGTACCCGCTAATATTGCATGAATAATCAGGATTGCTTGTACATACAGTACCACAGTGCTCCCACATTACCCACTGATATGCCACACTACCCACCCGGGTTATCTATAACGTCTGACTTTATGTATGACTAAACTATGTAAAGTCATACAGTACGTTTCCCTTAAATGGTTCTGTCCAACGTCCCACGGTAACACCGCAGTATGTTATGGTATGTACTATAGTTTACCATAGTAAAACCTCTGTTTAAGGAATTTAATGAAATCAGATTCCTTAGAAAGTGTTGATTACTTTTCATATAAACAGCTCAGACAATAGTGTAGCTGTCATTCAAATCACAGTGTACATATTAATCTGCCAGTTCTAATATGTGCGTGTGTCCACACTTTCTGTAATGAGATGTTTAAGCAAAACTTATGGAAGGAAGCTCCAAGCTAATTTATATTATTATTATTATTATTATTAGTATTATTATTGGTATTATTATCTGAGACCACTAATAACAAGACAGATATTCAGTACATCTTCAGAAGATCTTCAGAAGTATTTAGCATCAAGTGTCGACATTGGTTATTTCAGTTGCAGTATTCGCTATTGTTTATTTCGACTCCTTTGCACTCAGGGGAATTTTCCATTAGGAGTCAAACTGCATTTGGATGTATTTCTGCCTCTCCCAGTGCGTGGGCTCTCTCTCTCTCTCTCTCTCTCTCCTCGTTTTCTCTTTATGGAGCTGAAAGTCTGCTGTCGAACCTGCTCCAGGTGTGAAGGCAGTGTGTGAGGAAGGCTAATGTGTTTTAACACGTCTCCCCACACACAAAAGGACACCCGGCTGAAGAGACAAAAGGGACACCTATGAGGACAGGTAGCGTGTGGAGCAACATCAGCTCCGTGCTCATCTCCTGCTAGGTTGCTACAATCAGTCGTTTCGTGAGACTGACACATTCACTCGCGCTGCATATTTTAAAAACATCTGTCTCGTCTACTAGGTGCAAGAGTCGAGATCTCGCATGCAGAACGCCAGATAGAAATTACTGTACAAAATACAAGTGTACGTCGATGTCTTAGAGCAGGCATATTGGGAACAAACAAATGGCTCGGGAAACCTTATTTCCGATCCGATCCGCTTGTCAGTCGTTTATAGACGTGTCCGTTTGACATCCTCGTCAATAATTATGAAGAAAAGACACTCAGCCTTTAAGCGAGCTTGGAAGTGATGGCATAACAATCCTTGCTAATGCACAGTCTAGTTGAACTGTTGACAAGGTTTTGGGGCAGAGCTACATGTACATGGGTGAAAATGTCGGTGCGTTCTATTAGCAACGTTGCTCGCTAGTCAAAAACCAAATAATCATACGGAGACTGCAGAATTTGACTCCGGTGCTCTACCAAAGGAGCGGCAGTGGACTCAAATACTGTGTCAATTATTACACCTACTAGCTAGCTAGGAGGTGACAGCAGCTATCTCACAAGATCTCATTAGATATGTGAATTGGCTCATTGGCAATTGGGATGAATTCCGTGGCATGGGACGATAGAGTGTATATACAATGAATAACCGGACTGATTCCAAATCAGATCCAAACTACAAAACAAACAAACAAAAAAAAACTCATCATTGTCTCATTGTCTATACAGCTTTATCCTGTATACAGGGTCTCGGGGGGCCTGCAGCCTATCCCAGGAGAATTGGGCCGCCATGGACGAGATGCCAATCCATCTCAGGGTACACACACGTACACACACTACAGGCGATTTGGGAACACAAAGTAGCCTAATTTGCATGTCTTTGGACTGTGGGAGGAAACCGGAGTATTAGGAGGAAACCCACCAAGCACAGGGAGAACATGTACACAGAGACGGGAATCGAACCCGGACCCTGGAGGTGCGAAGCAACAGTGCTATCCACTAAGCCACCATGCTGCCTAAGACCAAAAAAACTACATCATCAAATTGTCATACATTCATGGATATTTGCAACTGATTACAGAGACCCAAGATATCATACAAATCTGATAATCATCACACACCTGGCAACATTGTGTAGGAGTATAAAAATCTTACTCAACTCCGTTCATTTAACCATTCGGGACCTTTTTTCCTTCCCCGATCCTACAGTACTTAATGCACCTTTAAAGACGCACTCTGCTGTATTCTAAAAGAATTTCAAGTCTCTAACAAACATATTCTTTTAAAATTGCCTTATAAAATACTTGTGCTTGGCAGAAGTGCAATGCAGTGCAATACAATACACTCTGGCTAGTTTCTTTATTTCAGCCAACATTTGAAATGGGGTCTGCTCCAGAACACAACGATTTATGATGATTTATATCAACAAAACAAACACCAGAAACGAGGAGACTGGTGAAGACCAGGATGGAAAGTCTTGCCAAGGATGACAAAAAAAAAAAAATATATATATACATACATTGTTATGTCTAAAGGTGTAATGTACATAATATTCTGCAGACACAGTATAACAGGATCGACGATCCAGACTAACACAGTCGATGCTAATAATATCCATCCATCCATTTCATGAACCAATAATGACTAGGTTTTAAAAGGACAAACACGCCGCATATGTTTCAGTGGCGTTTAATGTCAACCGTTTATAAATACAAAGCTGCAATTACATCCTCTGATGTACTAATTTTAAAACCAGGACTACAACCTCACCTTTAGAAAGTTTTAATCAGTGTGCGTGTGTTGTTTATGTTTATGTTTGTCCGCTCTTTAGTGTTTTAGATGTTCTGCCCTTATTTAATCCATTTGTTGTTTACATTAATTTATTATAGTAATGATCAAGGTGCTCACATTAAATGACCTTAATGAAACATGAACCTGTTTTGTGCATGTCCTAATAGATTAAAGATCAAGCCATGGATTACTAAAAATATATATACTGTAAATATATATTTTAGTCCCTAGTCGGACTATAGAGGCTCCTAGATGGATGATGTGTAGATAGCTACACATCATCCATCTAGGAACCTCTATAGTCCGACTAGGGACTGTGGAGGCCAATGGTCACCACTGTATTTATTCACATTTTTACACATTATGGGCAATTTGGGAACGCCAATTAGCCTAACCTGCATGTCTTTGGACTGTGGGAGGAAACCAGAGTACCCGGAGGAAACCTACCAAGCACAGGGAAAACATGCGACCTCCATGCACAAAGACCCCAAGACGGGAATCAAACATGGACCTTGGATGTGCAACTACACACACTACCTATATATAAATATATATATATATATATATATATATATATATATATATATATATATATATATATATATATATATATATATAGTGTCGATACTGGAAAAATAATCAAGGTTAGGATAATAACATTGAGCTTCACCCCTAGTTGCATCACACCTATATGCAGACGATATATGCTATGTGATAAGACTTGTGAAAGTCTTAAACGTTCGATATGTATCAATCACATCGTTCCTTATAATATACTTTCTAAAAGGTTGTAGAAAAAATTACACTCTGGTTCGTTTCCGATTCAGGGATTTGCTAATTCAGGGATTTTTATTTTTAAAGAATAAAAAAAATATATTTTACAGCGCCCTCTGGTGGCTCAGAGTATCTAAGCGCTGTCTTATACCTCTAAAATTTGGTAACGAGCCCGAATGCTTGTTTTTACGCGTCCCTGCTTTGGTACATGTTCTACACTAACGGAATAAGCCTTGAGAAAGATTTCCCCTTGTTGACTGCGACCTGTTCTTGATTACACTGGACCAAAAATTCCGATCGCTCATTATTCTTGGCCTGCGAGGGAAATGATGACGTGTGTTGTGTCTTGTGCGGACGTAAGAGGTCATGAAGATGTTAATGAAGAAATCTTTTGTGGTCATTGATTTCAGCACTCCTGTGCTGCTCTGTGCGCTGAGAGCAAAGCTAATTGCCGATGCAACAAGTGAACGCGCGACTGATTTATGACAAACAGCATGGGGATCGCTTATTAATGAGCACCTTACATAATCAGTGAGCCAAAGGGCCTGATGGAAATGTCATTAATTGCATATGAACTCTGGGCCGCCAGCGGTGACATCGCGGCCCACCGGTGCACCAGGTATAGATGGAGAGCGTCCATTCCTTCTGCTTGTAAAGCCGTTCAATCGGCGACTGATAAGATCTAAAATGGCACACGGCAAAGAAAGCGAACGAGCCAGAATACTGGTCTCGTCAGCAAGCACTTTGTGTTTACACTTAATATTCATATGCGTGTTTACAAGCAGCCCGAATATCAGTCTTACTCGGTGGCACATCCTTATAAATACAATGAGCACAGAGATTAACGACATCATTAAAAGACCAAACCTGCAGGAGACGCGGTGCTTAATGAGGAGGAGCTGCCACATCGTGCAGCTTGTATTCATTACGCTGCCTACATTTAGGTTACGAGAAGCCCCGATGCATCCTCCCACTGACAAAGCGCACAGGAATTATGGGATGGGGTTGAGTGGGTTAGTAAAAATAATAATATGAAAGATATTACTATAGCTACATCTTCAATCTTCGGTTTGACCGTGTACATCTTTAGAAAGTTTTAAGGGGCGTTCAAGTCAAACTGGGACACTGGTACAGTGATGAGACTCTTAGACGCAGTAAAAAACGTTTTAAAGAAGGCTGGACGCCCGTGAATGATGGTCCAGGCCGAGGTGGTTCAGGGGTCACTGCAGTAGCTCCCATGAACATTCAGAGAGCGGAACACCTGATCCTTGAAAATCGGCGGAAAACCACAATCAAGGATCAGGTGTTCCGCTCTCTGAATGTTCATGGGAGCTACTGCAGTGACCCAGTGTCCCAGTTTGACTTGAACGCCCCTTAAAACCTTCTAAAAATGTACCGGGACTTTTGATTGTGCAGAATAAAAACTCCCTTTATTTCTCTATATAATCCGCTGCCACACTAATTTTTCTTTTCAAATGACATTTTGATGTCGATACCTGATTGTGTAAAACTGTACTGTTATATGTACTGTGGTATGTGATGTTACTCTCTTTTAAATGTAACATTGTAATTAAATATAAATTATTACAGTGGAACCTCGGATTGCGAGTAACGTGGTTTACGAGTGTTCCGCAAACAGAGCAAAGATTTTTAATCATTTTTGAATCGGAAACCGAGCAAGTATTAGTTTACGACGCCGAGTATCATGTATCACGCATGCGACTCACGTGCAGGTATTTTGACACCGAGCGTCACTCTCTCACCTATTGTGTGTGTGTGTGTGTGTGTGTTTGTTGTGAATCTTAAAAAGCGAGGAGGTGAAAACAAGGTGAGGGAAGGTGCTAATTCCACACACACACACACACACACACACACACACACACACACACAAGTCAAGTCAAGTCAAGTCAAGTAGGCTTTTATTGTCATTCCAACCATATACAGTTAGTACACAGTGAAACGAAACAACGTTCCCCCAGGACCAGGGTGCTACATACATGTAACAACATAAATGTACAACATAAATTTTACATTTTTAAGTTACTCTAAAACAAGAACTATCAATATCTATACAAAAATACAAAAATAGACAAAGTGCACGTGCAAATGTGCAAACAAAGTGGTACATGACAGACACAATGTAAGACATAACAGTACTTTTTTGATGAAGGATGAATTGAGGTAGTGGGAAGAGCAGCAGTAAACAGTTTACAATTTTGACAGAAGTATTGTGTGCAAATAGCAATAAATAGCAATTTAAATATTGTGCAAAAAATTGCAAGGAGCAGCACAGGTATGTAGGTATGAGCAGATTGGGATGGGTGTGCATCAGTGTGATTGTGCATGTGTGTTTATCAGTTCAGTCCAGATGTTCCAGATTTAGTTCGTCTGAGTGATTTGTGTGTGTGTATGTGTGTGTGTGTGTATGTGTGTGTGTGTGTGTGTCAGGTATCAGTCCAGTCCTTTTGTGTTTAGGAGACGGATGGCTTGCGGATAAAAACTGTTTCTCAGTCTGGATGTGAGTGCCCGAATGCTTCGGTACCTTTTTCCAGATGGCAGGAGGGTGAAGAGTGTGTGTGAGGGGTGTGTCCGGTCAGCCACAATGCTGGTGGCTTTGCGGATGCAGCGTGTGGTGTAAAGGTCTTCGATAGAAGGGAGAGAGACCCCAATGATCTTCTCAGCTGTCCTCACTATCCGCTGTAGGGTCTTGCGGTCTGACACGGTACAATTCCCAAACCAGACAGTGATGCAGCTGCTCAGGATGCTCTCGATGGTTCCTCTATAGAAGGTGATGAGGATCGGTGATGGAAGCTGGACCTTTCTCAGCCTTCTCAGGAAGAAAAGACGTTGTTGGGCTTTCTTATGCAGAGAGCTGGTGTTGAGGGACCAGGAGAGGTTCTCCTCCAGGTGGACGCCCAGGAATTTTGTGCTCTTGACGATCTCCACAGAAGAGCCGTCGATGCTGAGCGGAGAGTGTTCGCTCCGAGTCCTCCTAAAGTCAACAACCATCTCTTTTGTCTTTTCAACGTTCAGAGCCAGGTTGTTGTCTTTACACCAGTCCGTTAGCCTCAGCACTTCCTCTCTGTACGCCGACTCGTCGTTCTTGCTGATGAGACCCACCACGGTCGTGTCATCAGCGAACTTGATGATATGATTGGAGCTGTGTGTCGCTACACAATCATGAGTCAGCAGTGTGAACAGCAGGGGGCTGAGCACGCAGCCCTGGGGGGCCCCAGTACTCAGTGTGGTGGTGCTGGAGGTGTAGCTCCCGATCCGCACTGCTTGAGGTCTTTCGGTCAGAAAGTCCAGAATCCAGTTGCAGATGGAGGTGTTCAGGCCCAACAAGCTCAGCTTCCCGATCAGGTGTTGGGGGATGATTGTATTGAATGCTGAACTGAAGTCTATGTACAGCATTCTGGCGTAAGTGTCTTTCTTTTCAAGATGTGACAGTGCCAGGTGGAGTGTGGTGGAGATGGCATCGTCCGTTGAACGGTTTGGACGATATGCGAACTGCAGGGGGTCCATTGAGGGGGGCAGCAGGGCTTTGATGTGTCTCATGACAAGCCTTTCGAAGCACTTCATGATGATGGGTGTTAGTGCAACAGGGCGGTAGTCATTGAGACAGGACACAGAAGACTTCTTCGGCACGGGGACGATGGTGGTAGACTTAAAACATGTGGGAACGACGGCGCTGCTCAGAGAGATGTTGAATATGTCGGTGAGAACACCTGCCAGCTGTTCTGCGCATTCTCTGAGCACTCTGCCTGTGATGTTGTCTGGTCCAGCAGCTTTACGTGGGTTGACTCTGCGTAGAGTTTTCCTCACATCAGCCGTGGTGAGACACAGCACCTGGTCATTCGGCGGAGGGATAGTCTTCCTCGGCGTCACGTCGTTCTGCATGTCGAACCGTGCGTAGAAGTTATTCAGCGCATCTGGAAGGGAGCCGTCACTGTCACAGGCAGGTGATGAAGTCCTGTAGTGAGTGATGGCTTGTATACCCTGCCACATGCGCCGTGTGTCACCGCTGTCCCTGAAGTGATTGTGGATTCTCTGGGCGTGTGCGCGCTTCGCCTCTCTGATGGCCCGGGACAGTTTGGCCCTTGCTGTTCTTAGGGCCGCCTTGTCCCCCGCTTTGAAGGCAGAGTCTCTGGTTTTCAGTAGTGCACGCACCTCCGCAGTAATCCACGGTTTCTGGTTGGGTCGTGAGATGATGTTCTTGGAGACAGTGACGTCATCGGTGCACTTGTTGATGTAGCTGGTCACTGATGACGTGTACTCCTCCAAGTCGGTGTAGTCGCCGTAAGTTGCAGCCTCCCTAAACATGTTCCAGTCAGTGTTCTCGAAACAGTCCTGAAGAGCAGAGATGGCTCCTGCTGGCCAGGTTTTCACCTGCTTCAGAACCGGTTTTGAACGCCTGACGAGTGGTCTATATGCTGGAATTAGCATGACAGAGATGTGGTCTGAGTAGCCGAGGTGGGGGCGGGGCTCTGCCCGATATGCGCCGGGGATGTTTGTGTAAACAAGATCCAGCGTGTTTTCCCCTCTCGTTGCAAAGTCCACATACTGATGGAATTTAGGAAGCACTGACTTGAGATTTGCATGGTTGAAATCTCCAGCAACAATAAACAGTCCATCCGGGTGTGTGTTCTGCAGATTACTGATCTTAGCATACAGTTCCCATAGCGCTTCCTTAGCATTAGCGCTAGGTGGAATGTACACTCCGATAATGAAAACAGTGGTGAATTCCCGTGGTAAATAAAAAGGTCTACATCTAACAGTCACAATCTCCACCAGCGATGAGCAAAAACTAGAAACTAGCACAGAGTTCTTACACCATTTCGTGTTGATGTAGACACACAAACCGCCGCCGCGAGTCTTACCGCACAGAGCTGCGTTTCTGTCGGCGCGAAACGAGGCTAGTCCGTCTAGCTGAATGCCGGTGTCTGGAACTCTGTCGCTGAGCCATGTCTCCGTGAAAACAAACACACAGCAGTCCCTAACCTCACGCTGTGTAGCCTGTTGCAGTCGGATGTAGTCCAGTTTATTTTCCAGGGAGCAGACGTTAGATAAGATGATGGACGGAAAAGCCGGCCGGCTAGGATTTGTTTTTAGCCTAGCACAGACTCCCGCCCGCTTGCCGCGCTTCCGCTTCCTCGCGCACCGCTTGCGATGTCCCCTCCTCCGGCCACGGGCATCAGGCAACGCCGAGGACTGGAGGCCTGGTTCCCGAAGCAAGCCGAGGTCGCGTAGCTTCTCCCGCAGCTCATCTTGAATGAAATATGCCGGTTTATTGAGTTGCAAAAGTTTCTGGCGGTGGTATGTATGAGCACCGTTTGTGCCGGTGTCCATAAACTTTGCAAAATAAAAACGCTACGACACGACATAAACAATGTAGCACCATTTTGGCTCCGGAGTGGCCGCTGCGTGCTACTGCCGCGCCGCCATCTTGGATCTGATGTTCACACACACACACACACACACACACACACGGCGCCTGCGCGCACCAACGGAAACACTTATTTCTACTTTTTTTTTTAAAGGTAAAGTGCAGATTAATTTGTTTTATTTTCATTTTATAGATTATTATTAATTATTTTTATGTATTTATTTTTTTGGGACTGTGGAGCGAATAATTTGAGTTTTCATTATTTCTTATGGGAAATGATGATTTGGTTTACGAGTGTTTTGGCACACGAGCCCACTTCCTGAACGAATTATGCTCGTAATCCAAGGTTCCACTGTATTCATTATTAAATATATATAAATGATTATTAATATAAATTCGGTATATTTAGGCTATAAAAGATTTATAAAAACAAAAGAAATTTTCTATTTTGGGATAACATTGACAACATTGAGGGGTTGGTAAAGAAAATATAGGTGCTATTCATTTAAATACATCTTAATGTTTTTTTTTAAAGCATGCATAGGTTTCGAAAGCTATAAACGTATAAAAGTGATTCATTTGTGTTCCTTCTGGTTATTACTAGAATATTCACTCATTTAGAAAGCCATGTGTTGCCAGAACGAAGCATTTAAATGCAGCGATGAAGTACCAGCAGGAACTGAAAGAGAAAAAAAAAAAAAAGACAGAGAGGGTTAGGAAATGAAAAAAGACCATAAGGAAAGGGGAATGGAAAGAGCAGGGAGAGAATCCAATCAAGAGAAAGGAAAAAAAAAAAGTAGCAAGAGAGAAAGATTCCGCCAGGGATGTTACAGTCGACTGTTCATAACCCAGACAATTTACACCATTTAAAGCTGTGGAAAAAAAGAGAGAGAAAGGAAGAAAACGGATCCTGTTCCCATGTGTCTCTGTTCTCATGACACAGACACGATCTCACCACGTTCTGAGTCCTGAACACGTGCAAATGAGTTCATCACCTCATGATGGTAAAGAACATGTGGCAGGTTATATATAACCCAACTGCGTGCTCTGCTTCATACAGCCTGACGATGACACACACACACACACACACACACACACACACTCTTATAGCTTTAGCTGCATGCAGGAAGCCACAACGACTTCCTCAGGATGATGCAAAGCCTAAATCAGGGCAAAAATATTTAAAACAAAGTAACATCATGGACAAATCTGGTCACTTGGTAATGTCTGAGTATGTCTGAGTGCGTGTGTGTGTACTTTCTATCGCCTAGAATAGGAATAGGACAAGTTTTTCCAAAAAAAAAAAAAAAAAAAGGTTTGGTTTTGAATATTGATTAAATGTTGTGAGCAAAAATCCAAAGCCAAGTCCATGGGTGCCAATACTTTTAAGCACAGTGAAAAAAATCAAGACGTCTGAACGGAAAAAAAAACGATATCAAAGATATCATTTACTGTAAAGGGAAACGTAGGGAACGTCGTCATTCTGCTATGTAGTGAAGGAGCACAGTGAGTGGAAAAGGCTTTTGGAATTCTTTGGGGAACCTGAACACTGGGGATTAGATGTGGATAAGTAGACACTATGGGGGTTTTTAGAAAAAGATACAGAAACTACAACATGTCAGATGTGGGTTAAGCTGTTCCTGAGCCGTGCCACATATCTGACAGCTTTAATCTGTATCCGCGTTCGCTTTTTTCGCTACATCGGAAAACCAGGAAAGCGCCGTAGTAACATGACGATAGTGAACGGGATCAGTGAAGGAAATCATTTAGTATAGGAAAGTAACCAAACTCAATATACATCCATCCTAGGCTACAGCGTCGCCACAAGTTATGAAAAAAAAATAATGAAATGCAATCTGAATCGATGTTGCCATAGTAACGAGGTTTATCCCTCAGAGAGAGGAGAGGGTCAGTACAAATCAAACCACACCTATCCATTTCGCGTTCATTTCTACACTGCACTACATCACAGTGCATCATGGGATTACAGTAATCCACTGAATTTCTCCAGTGTGTGTTGTACAAAACGCCACAGAATCCCATCCATCCGTCCATCTAGGAACCTCTATAGTGCAACTAGGGGAACCCACCAAGCACACTCCATGCACACAGACCCCGAGGCGGGAATCGAACCTGGACCCTGGAGGTGCGAGGCGATACTGCTTTTCTACTAAGTCACCATGCCGCCGCCATAAAAAACAGGGCGCTGAATAACAAATAAGGACAGTTTCAGCCACACCTTTCTTCATTTCCTGATCAACAAGATCAGCTGGGTTCACCACTAGGGGAGCTGTAGAGCATCAGCAACCATTGGAGATAGAAAAACAAACCATTTGCAAAAACATACCATGTGACTCCTAAGCAGTGTGAAAAAATTGTTCCCGAAGAGGCTGAGTGCTCTATCAAAAGGTTCGATTTGGAGTTTGTTTTTTCGGAATAGAACCTCTCATGGCTATTAAAAAAAAAAAAAAAAAAAAGAAGTCTAATCACGGTCATACCATGATTCACCACTAGAGGCACTGCTCAGCATGACTGACCTGGTAACCTTGACAACGTCCAACTCAACAGGCTGAAACCTGTTTTCTTCCCTTTCTTTGAAGCTGATTTGAGCTTGTTCTCCTTCGTCAGTCCTCGAGTTGTTGCATATAAGTTTGTGTTCAGCCATGAATTGACACATTGAGATTTTAATCACAGTGCATCCATTCACTCAGAACACCTCTTTTCTCTGAGCCATTAAATCACAGGGTTTAAAAGGCGTAAAGACTTTCAGGCGCAATAACGTGGAAAGCAAACAGATGGAAGCCAGCATTTTTCTTTAAAAAAGGTTATATCAACAATCAACATCTCTTGTTCTTTATACAAATCTGTCATTCCGATGCAGCCGCCAAACAACGGAAGTATAAGCAGCTGGCACGACTGATTTTATACTGTTATTAGGCCTGTTAAAGTTTAGTGTCCATCACGTGCAGTCTTTCAGAAATGTTAATTTCATTTATTTTCCATATCTGTAATTAGCGATCGTTGTGATTGTAACGCGCTGGCAAATGGGATTCGGGGAAATGGAATTACTGCTCAGGCACAATAAACCATATGGCACAATAGTGCACAGAGAGGACCTGATGGTTTTATCCGGCTTCATTATACACTGAAATAGGCGCTCGTATGCATGCCAGCCGTCGGCCAGGGAGGGGCCCGGAACTCATCGTTCTTTCGGATTAAGAATTACCTAATTCCTTCCCACAAAGAAAAACAACCTCAAAAGCCCATTTACGTTCATAGGAAAAGGAAATCCATAAGGGTTCCTGCTCTCTCTCTCTCTCTCTCTCTCTCCAGGGGTTCTTCTCAGAATCTGAAAACCCTGTCTATAAGAATCAAAGAATGTTTAGAAGTGTAAGAGTTATCGTTTTGTTCAAAAGGGGGGAGGGGGGGGGTGATGGGTAGATAAAAAATAAAATCTCCCACTTGAAAATCTCCCACATGAGACTATAGCATACGATTGCTTAGCATGAAGAAAAACAAGTTATCAGACTAACTCAAAGTGTTCCCCAAAGGTTCCCCGGGAGCTTTATGCTTCTTGCTTTCTAAACGAGGTCTACTTAAGACTTCTGGCTTCTGCCAAAATGCTCGGCAAGCTGGTCAAGCAACTGCAACAACCTCACAGATGAATCAGTCATGCAATCGGGGAAACTGGAGACGAAGCCTGTCGATAGATGGTCAGAAAAGCAGATCCTGTGGCAGGGGTAGATCAGTGATTAATGCATCGGACTACTGACTGGAAAGTCCCAGGTTCAAACCCAGAACCACCGAGTCGCCGCTATTGGGCCGTTTTACAACAAAGCCCTGGACTGTCAGGTGCGCGGATGTAAAATGAGATCAAATGTAAATCTCTCTGCATAAGTGCGTCTGCCCAGTGCTGGGAATGTAAATAAAGAAACATCGATGTTTAGATAAACCCTACATCAGTGTATTTCTTTGTATATTTTTTCACTCAAGCAGGGCTCATTTGCACTCCCACATCCTCTGGCTCGGAGCTCATCTCCGCACTAAGGGGGACGCACGCATACTGGATGTGTTTTTGATCGAATTAGACCGTTGAGAGAGTTACAGCAATGCAGATCTTAAACATCTCACACCGGACCGCTTTCTCAACCCTGGTCAATTAGCTGGATTTGTGGAAATACTTCTGGATCTTCTCCCACTCTTTGGGTCGTAACTTCAGATCCTGAAGCTATAAGTGTTACTATTTTATAGTTATTGTTTGTTAAACCGATTTGTTGAACGTACGACTAATGATGCTATTGATAGACCTTGTTGCATCCTGAAGCAAGAGTCATTTTGAGGAGTAGTCATAATGTACCGGAGAATCCGTTTCAAACTTGCTAAGTGAATTTCACACGCTTTCAGTAGCAACAGTTATCTTAACTGTCTATGAAACGAAATCTTCATCAATTTGAACCGGATTAGTTGGGGTTTAAACTGTATATCCATGAACACTGAGGGCGTCGTCGTGAATAGAAACCAGTTTTCCCAATCTGAAAGCCTGGTCCGTACGGGTGGAAGGTTAGAAAAGCCTCAAAACTCAAACATCGCCCTATAATTTCCCAAACTTGAGCGGGTTAAAATGTTTTTGTCTTTTTCTGGTATCAGCGTTCTGATTGGCCAGGAAGATGCGCTTCCGCCAAGGGGTGTTCAGGGGTCGGACGTTTTAAGGGTGCAGATAATGGAAGCAAAATCAGGCCAGAATTAAATAACATTTCAGCTGGAAACTTAAAACGTTGCCAAGCTTTAAGACTTATATTAAGTTTTATTAAGTTTTTTTTTAAGTAGAAGTATAGGGTACGTGGTTTGTTTAGGGCTTGTTTTGCAGGTTTCATTATTAACAGAATAAAAACAATTTGTTGTTGCTGTTGTTGCTGTTGCGGCTCAGCCGACATGAGGACGTGATTGAATTTGAAAAGGTGTGAATGTGAGTGGATCCAGGGTGCATCACCGTGCCTGTTTACCATAATGACAGGTTACAGGCCAGTGAGAAACACAGATGTAAGACACGATGACAAAGATTGGATCTGAGTAAGTAATTAGCACGGATCGATAACGCTTGTACCGTGAAGCGACTTTCCAAAAAAAAAAAAAAAAAACAATAAATACCTGAGACTCGTGGCCTGTTGACGGCCTGAGCCAGATCTCGGTCTGCCACTGCTCCTGCGTGGAATCATCCCGAGCTATGACTAGCAGCGGGGACGAAGTCAGCAAGGATGAGGAGGATGAAGATGGCCGGAGCGTCCAGAGAGACAAGACCTCTCCGGTGATCTCGAGCCGGAAATCTGTCGGCTGGCTGCACTCGAAGTGCACTCGCCCTGCTCGCCCGCAGTCCTGGAACCTCACTGCAGGAAAAAGAAAAGAACACAAAGAGAAGGAGACAGAGTGACTGAATGTGAGAGATTCCCCACAGGATACCGCGCGTAGCTATGTGTGTGTGTGTGTGTGTGTGTGTGTGTGTGTGTGTGTGTGTGTGTGTGTGTGTGCTTCTGTCTGTCTGGCTTTGAGAACATAAATGCATGTTTTAGACAAGATTTGTTGGAGAAAAGAAGGGGGGTGGGGGAGCTAAAAGTGTGACGCTCATACATTATGGATGGCGTTCGGCAGCCCCACCGGCTTTTCTGCGAAAAAGCTACGGCATGAAAGGAGAACGAGTGGAAGTGGGAGAAGCGCAGCCCTAAAGGATGCGGACGGAATCACAATGACGAGTCGGCGCTCTCTGGCGCTTCACCGCGCTGCTCTGAACCTCGCTTCTGGAGGAGGAACGTACCTCCTCGGGGACGTTAGGGGTTATTGGAGGCGCGGTGATCCTTCGTCATTGATGATTTTCCTGTATCAGAATGCCTCTTTATGTTGCATTCGTTTTCTCCGTCGCTCTCTGTTCTGTTCTCTCTCTCACACACACACACACACATACACACACACACTTGCTGGAGCAGAGCGATGACACGGTGCCCTGACAGGCGCTCTCTTCTTGGGCATGAAACGAGACCCCTTGGGCAAACACTTACTTTCTAAACCAACTAGCCACATGGCATACACAATATATCAGCCTAATCTGGTCCAGCCCTCCTCCTGCGCTCAGTGATGCTAATGATCTCTGCCACGTAATTAGAGCGGAGAGTTATTAATAAAAGCGGGCATTTACACACGAAAGGCCTCGTTCTGAACTGCAAATTGGATGAAAAACTCGGTCCCGGTCCCGGCTTCAATGCGGAGCTTATAATTAAAACCGAATATTTAAAAAAATTTTAAAAAGTCTTGGGGGGACGGGGGGGGGGGGGGGGGGGGGGGGGGGATGATCATACGGCGGAGGAAACAAGAAGGAGAGCGGGTCGGATGTTGCGTGTTAAAATTTTTTTTTCCCGCCGACTCTGGACAAGCTGACAGCACTTAAGCCACACGGACGCACGAGGCAGTCAAGCGTTTCGGCGAGCAGCTCTCTATATCTATCTCGCTCTCACCGTCCCTGTCTTCTTTCATTCAGTTTGTAACACGTCCAGAGGGAATAAAAGAGCAGGAAGGAGGAGATGAGAAGGGGGTGTGAGGGAAAAAAAGAAAGGAAGAAAAAAAAGAAGAAGCCACAATCGGTGTAAACAAATGCATTGGACACCAGCTCCGGCTCCGCTTCCACCTTCGGAGAGGACACTGAAATAGCCGAGGCCTTCGAGAACTGTGAGATGAGAGCAAATGAAATTTCAGCCACGATTATCACCCTGACACATACATGAGAGAGCGCGCGCGCGAGAGAGAGAGAAAACGAAAAAAGACACCGCACTCATTATTTACACTACACAAAAGGTACAGCGCGGTCTCTTGCACTGAATACACCTGAAAAAAAACAAAAAACAAGTTTTTCTCAACACACACACCGTTCTTTCTCTCACTAAACCGTTCCCAATCATCAAAAAAAACAAAAAAACAACAACCTCGGTGTCTCCTTCAGCAATTTCGTACTGCAGTCTGTCAGAAAGGCGCTGACTTTTCCCATTACCTGGCTCACCTGTCAGTCAGGAACCAAATCTAGACTTCACGGCCGGGGTTTCTCAACAACATGCCGTTTCTCTAGGAACGTTTCAAAAGTGAACGGCGTTAGATTAGCACCTTCTCTCTGAACCGATTATCTTGTAGCCTTATTCAGACCGGATTCATTTTACACGGCGGTCTGGAGTAATGTGATTATTACTAGACTATCGGCTGGGGCTCGTTTCCGTCTGGACGAACGTGTGTCATAACGACGCAGCTGGGTTTTACCTTTAAATCCGAAAATGTGGTTCCGTTACGAGAAAAGTGGAACGTGTTACACTCCAGGGAACACTCTGTCTTTTCTGTATTCGCCCGTCAAGACCGAAATGAAACAATGTACTATGTACAATGTAAAAACGTTTATTATAATGAACGAAACGTTGTGGCGACATTAATTTGCCAGTGTTACGGACATTGGAAGACCGTCGGTATTATACTGTTTGTGAGAGGTAGAATTGTGATAGTCGTTCGAGTCAAACTGGGACTCATGAATGAAGGCGTGCGACCGACTGACATTAACTTGAGGCTGCAAGCGCAGTACAGTGATGAGACTCTTAGCCGCAGTAAAAGATTTGAAATGGTGTTTAAAGAATGCCGTACGTCTGCGAATGATGCCCGCGGCCGAGGCGGCGTTTCGGAGCCCACTGCAGTCGTGAACAATCACTGAGTGGAACGCTTCATTCTTTAAAATTGCCGGATATCTTGTCGCCAACTTGACGGAGAGGCGTACCTGTACCTGTCTGTGAGAGCTGTACACACAACTGTACACTGTACACACTGTATTTCCACATGTGTCAGGGGGTTCCTGGGAGGCCAGCGTTTCAGACGTGAAGCAGGCAGATCGATCATGGCTCTATAGTACTGAGAATACTTTCCACCCTGATGCTGTCCAAGCGCTAGTGAAACACGGGGATAAGTGCATTAGCGTGACAGCGGATTATGTAGAGAAATAAAGGGAGATCGAACTCTCATAACCGCGTTCTCTTATCCTGCACGAGCCACCACAAGTCCCGGTTTGACTTGAACACCGCTTGCAGTTTAATGAAATGACTATGGAAGGACGTTGGCTATATGACATTGGGATGACGGCGATGACGCCAATGCGATGTGTTGCGCATTCGACTCCAAAACTATATTTATTACAGGATTTACGTTCTTCTGTTCCTAAACTAAAATACAGCCTAAATGAATCTAGATGTTATATACCACGTAATCCGTCGTCTAAATGCACTTTCGCTGTCATTTCCGGATAAATAAATGAATAAATAAATAAATAAACACCTTGACTCCATAACCCGCAGCTCCACTCCATGAAGAACGAGAACAGCTGTTTAATCGAACGCCATTTAATCGGGAGTTTAATGACACTTGAAAGCTCGGCGGTGCCACGGCAGTTTATCAGAACGGGACACGTCCTCCGCTCGGGTCGGACTGATTTTCCTGGGCGGCTGGCTGGCTGGCTTTAGGAGGGCTGTTTATTATTCCACACGTCCCGTCCGTAATTGCTACAAAACCTCGCCTCGTTTTTTTTTAAAGCCCTCCGCTTATTAGGTTCTGCGGAGATCCCGAACATCGCTCGTGGGGCCGCGCTTAATCTGCAGGTCCTTAGGTATACTATACCGGCCTGGGACGTGAACATTTCACGCCTGCTAGCAAAGAGAGCAAGACGGACCGAAAGCCTGTGCATCGCATCTTAACATCAGTGAGCGAGAGATGAATGGAGAGAGAGAAAGAGCGGCTTCAGAGCGGCGCTGGAAAAAAGAGAAAAACAATATGCTGAGCGCACTAATTAATTTCATCACCAGCCCTGTCTGATTCTCCTTGCTTCCAGTGAGCTCGCACTAACTCCTCCACATTCGGTTGCCTTGACGATAGACGACGCACAGACGCTACGGGTCCACCGGCTAGGTGACTGCCAGCTGAAAGGAATCTTTCTGTCTGGGTCTTTGACAAGATTAGTCAAACCCCTAAGCTTGGGAGAGGATTTGGTGATGGTGTACGTCACAGAGAATATTTGATAATAATAATAAATGGATTTTATTACCATGTGTGTGTGTGTGTGTGTTATAAAAACAGAAAATTCGTGTAATACAGTCTGGCAGATTCTTTCCTGTACAGTACATTGTGTATATGTGTGTGTGTGTGTGTGTGTGTGTGTGTGTGTGTGTGTGTGTGTGTGTGTGTGTGTGCTCAGCTCTTGGCCTGGCTGAGATTTGGCACCTCTCCTCTACCGGGAGGCCTCTTCAGCTTGAAGGCGCCACAGCAGAAATCCCCCACCGACAGTGCGAATTCCAACAGTAATGAAACGGTGTTTGTGTGTGGTCGTAGCATGGGCCTCCTCCTTTACACACACACACACACACCTTAACCTGTTGGCTAATGCAGTTCTCCCTCTAACATTGCATGTTTATAACTCCAGGCAGCTGTATAATGTTATTTCTGTCCACGTCGTGTAATGAACACAACGCAGATTCGGGTTTAATCCAGGTTTGACAGGAGTTTGAAAATAAATAGGATCTCCTCCCATCCGGCAAACACTGCTCCGGCTATACGCTCTCCGGTCCGAGGCACACCCTCGTGCGGACGCAGCAGATACTCCGTCATGGCCGATGGAGATAAAGTTCACTATAGAGTTTCGGACAGAAGCGCCAATGCAGGGAGAAGAGAGAAAAGAAGAAGAAAAAAAAAAAAAAAAGGCAGAGTCAGCAGAGGAGCGGGCCATGTGCTAGTGCCCTGCACCCTGGCCCGCATTAGCGCTAACTGAAAGGGCCTTTTCAGGATGCATACGCATGCATGAACCCACACAGTCCCTCCATGAACAAACAACAGCTCCTGTATACAAAAGCCTCGGCTCTCGCATTGTCTCTCTCGCGTCACGTGACGCGCCGGATAAACCCTCTGACAGCAAAGATGGATAAAGAGAAGCAAATGAAGAGCGATAAATATGTCCGGGGACTAATCAGGGAGGGGGTGGTAGAAGTGTGTGTGTGTGTGTAGGGGGGGTGGGTGGGGGGGTGCTATTCCAGAAATATAATCAGTGACCCCATCGAAAGCATGTGTGATTTCTTTTATACCAGTCGATATGACGCGCTATAATTTTTATCTGTTTACGGTCGCAACATCTCAATAAATCCCCAGGTTGTGTAGAGTTCCAACAAATTAGCTTTTATTACAGGGATGACGCTATATCAGGGCAGGTGCATCCGCATACATGTAAAAATTGAAGTATGGACTGAGCTACTGTCAAAAAAAGAAAAGAAAAGTGAATTAAACCTCGTTCTATGTACAGTATGTCTCTGTCTCTTTCCCTCCCTCTCTCCCTCTCTCTCTCTCTCTCTCTCTGAACACCTGATGAGCCGAAATCTGCTCTGATTGACGTGTTTTAATGGCCGGGATTTAAATCATCACCATTATGCCCGCTCCCGACGCTGTTCTACACAAATGCCAGTCATCCGGCAGAGGAAAGGCAAAGCGACAGGCGTGTAACGCCCCAGATTGGAGGCTCATCAGGAGGCCGAGCGAAGGAGGGGGCAGGGATAAAGAGGACATGCCCAGGATGCACTGCTGCCTGGGTGATGCATTATTCAACAGCACAGATAACCAAATCCAGCTTGTGCAGCGATTTGGTGGGGAAGTCACCCTTTCTGCCCTAGAGAGGAGCTGGTGGGCGTCTCGGAACACATGCTACGGTGACGACAGACGCCTCCGATAGGGCCACATACACTGCTGAGCTTCAGGGTTTAGGAGGGGAAAAAAAATAGCTGATAAGGTGGATATTCAACAACTAATCCTCTGTGACTTTGAGGACATTTACATTGGTCGTGAGGGAAATAAATGAACGGAGGCTAGCAAGGCTACAACGACCTGCCCCGGTACTGTAGCTATAAAGGGAGCGGTGCCTGGAAATGTTGTAACACATTAAGTGATTTTATTCTGATCTCACGTTTCCTACCTCTTTTAATAACCAAATTTGTTCACTTGTCTGTCTGCTCTCGCGCATTCTCTCCCGCTAAAAACATTACAGGCTTCTATTTGGTGTTCATAATGGTTCTTAAAGGTGTTCAGCACTTTCCATTTGCGTTCCAGATGGTTTCACAGATGAACCGTAACTGGTTTTAGATGGCAGATTAATGCGATTTAAACGTGTCCAACAGGAATATGGTGCTCTCAGTCGAGCTTTTGAATGGCAGAGGTTTCATAAACTCGTGGGATTCTTGCAAACCACATCCACTATACTGTTTTTCTTTCATATTAATATTTAAATTCATATTTAAGCTTTATCTGGGTCAGTGCTTCCTATCCAGGGAACACAAGGGGCAAGGCAGGAATCCACGCTTGGACGGCTGCCAGTTCCGTCGTAGGGCATCTCGTGTGAGAACGCGTACACCTGGGGAGCAATTTAGCATCCCAAGTTCATTTAGTGGCGGGTTTTTGGAAGGTGGGAGGAAAACAGAACCTGGATGTAGCTCAAATGGTAGAGGGAGTTAAGACTATCTCAAAATCAGAACTGAAATGAAGAGTTGTGAGGCAGTAATCGTTCCTCTGCAAAGACAGAATCCCAAAATCAGAATTTCAATGAGGTTGCGAGCACAGGTAGGAGGTAACGGGGTACTTAAGTACATATTTCACATATCTGTACTTTCCATGTGTAGTTTTATTAGAGGACACATTTTACTTTTACTCGGTCACATGGTACAGCTGTACTTTTACTTAAAAACGTTTCCGCATGGCGTTTCTGCATGGCGTTACCTAACCACATCGATGTGTAGTATATGAAACAAGAAGCATGTGTAAGGCTTGCCTTTCAACACTTTCACTTACTGCTAAGTAAATTTGAAGATGATTACTTTTGTACTTTTACTCAAGTACTCTTGCCAGCGGGGCACTTCTACTTCTACTTGAGTAATATTTGCCTAATGGAATCTTTACTTAGGGAATCTACTTAAGTACAGAATTTGTCTACTTTGCCCAACTCTTGTAAGGCAGTAGCACTTTCTGGAAATAAGAACTCTGTAGTCATGAGGTGGTAATACTGTCCATCCTGATGATCTACCTCCTGATGCCCCCCTGCCTCACCATCCTGACTGTCGTTCTTATATATATATATATAAGACTACATATTGTTGCATATTGGTGTGTCTGTAAAACCTTAAAAAAAGTATTAGAAAATGCTTTCACCCCAACGAGAACCTTTCTTTTTGATGCGGTCACCGCATCACCATCACAGACTACAGCTTTCTATTTCTTCCCTACTACATATTTCATACAGGTTTGTTTATGTGCCGGTTTCTGCCATCCATAAATTCCTTCAAAATGCATCGCCACACTGGCAGGACTGTCCATCAATCGCTGACAGCCTCTCAAATCTAATCGACTCCCAGTTACCAACAGTTTCTGGTTTGTTTTTAGACCGTTTGATTCACAGCCTCTTGTGCTGCACTGCAGGTTCCACTCCAAAAACCAGCAGAACAGTTACAGATCTGTTTCTGCAATCAAAACCCTGCCTCTGTGCGGCCACGGTGACCCACAGGCCCTTAGATTCAACAACACTGAAAATGTGAAATTGACTCTGGCACTCTGTACATTCTCCCTGAGCCTGTGCTCCCGCTCGCTTTATCCGAAAGGGTTTGTGCTCGCAAAACCTGAATCCCATTGTGACAAAAGTAACATGGCAAGCAGACAGATAGATCGGATGTCTGCGAGAACTACAATCTCCCTTGTTCCCATTTGAGCCATCTCCTCGCCGCATTAAAGCGGACACGTAGTATCAGATTCTGCACCAGTGAGCTTCAAGAGTCAGATAATGCTGCGTATTAACTTCCTGCTCTCTGGAGAAGGATGGATCTCGAGTACTAATGTACGTGATAGAACGACTGAAATTGTCAAGTGAAGAAAAAAAAATAGCTATTAAATAATTACGTATATTTAACTTTACACTGTTTAGCCTTACACTTCAAATGAAATCTAGAACCATTAAGAGTACTTAGGATCTCCCACTTATAATGAATTGGCCCAAGTCGTTTCCTTCAAGGGACCGAGAAAAACATAATTATCTGAAGGACCCTTAATGGCCTGGCCAACTGCAACAAAGAAAAACAGTATGAGTTAGCAATTAGCATTCTTGCACATATGTTCTTATGATGGAAACCGTAGGAAATTGATGGTGTTTTACCATCGCCAAAGAAGCCTTTAAGAACTTTCTCATGTTTAGTCCCAGACATGATGGAAAAAAACAAAACAAAAAAACAAAAACAAATACTCAATGGGAACTAGCAACTAGCATGTAGCAAATGTGTACAGCATTGGTTTCTCTGTTGTCGTCCTTGGGGAAACTATCCTGACTCCATATAGTGTTTCCCTATCAGAAAGGTAACCAAGCGGAATCTTTTGTAGAAAGTTAGGAAACTGTAATCTGCACAAAGAGATTTTGATGCAACTATGAAGAGTAACAGCTGCGTAAACAATTAATGTTTGTCCAAATATGTACTTGGAATACAGAGACTCTTGAAGGGTTGCTAAGAAGGCATGTTAATGATAGATAGGCTAACATGTAGCACGTTCGTTATTTTAATGTAAATAGCTATGTACATATTTCATTATTAAGCAGCAGAGGGATGTTTTCTGGGCTGTGCATGGCTTCGCAAATAAATATTAAAATAAATATAGAATTTTTGCGTGTGTGTTCACACTAACTGTAGGCCCAGAGAATAACAACCAGCCATCCCTGTAATTACTGCTGACACAACATATGAGCAGTAATTGCACAGTAAAACATTCCAGGCTAAACAAAATTGACCTCTTTCTGCACTCTGAAACAGAATTAAATAAAACCTCCACTATTAAAGTGAAGTATGCAACAGTTCGCTGTCCTGGATACATTCTCAGCCCCCAGACGGCTTGCAGTCAAGTTGTCTGGATTAGCCAGTGGTAGAATCACAGACTGCGGCTTTCGAGGCCTGACAAACGTAAGCTACATCCTCGCCGCTGCTTATCAGCTGGGAACTGCCGGGATTTGCTTTTTGCCACATTGATGAAGGCTGCTCGATAGAGAGGCTTTACCGGGAGATTAAAAAAGGGGTTGAAATCGCAAGACGTCAAAGGCTGTTTTCCTCACAATCCGGCCCTCAGTTTGGATCTTGCGGACAAGACGCGAACATCGCTCTGACTTCTAGGTCGGCCGAACGACTGAGCGCTAAGCTATGGTGTCAGATCATTAGACCTAATTTACACGCGATAGTATCGTCTGGATATACTGCTACCGTGCCACCCAGATCAGTCCATTGACTTTTTATTAAATATGGTTGGTATAATACAATTCTATCTCATTACAAGCGCCAGGAGTTACTCTCCTTTCTATTTTACGTGGAAGACTTCTAGATCTAAATGCAGCATTCTTTTCCCTCCAACAATTCTCTCACTTTTTCTTTTTTTTTTTCTCTATCAAACAGACGTATAAGGTTATAAATAGACAAAACCCAGAACAGGTGCACATATTAGGAGCACCATTTACAGAACAGTAACAAAGACAGGATTATGGAGTGCTCACTATGCTAGGAACCGCACTATGCTGTTTACCATGTACGCAGGCATTCTGACACTCTACTCAAGCGAATTTATCACTGCGAACTCGAACAAGGTGGTGCTTGCCCACATTCCCAACTGTTCCACTGCACGCATATCACTTAGAAGTCTGAGTACAATAAATTGCAGCATTATGCCAGAAATCAAAGGCAAGAAGAGGATCCATTTCCCACTATTTGCCTCTTAGAGTTCTTTCCAAATGAATAATCTATATGTTCTCCTGCCTTAGGCCGAGGCCGTAACAGGACTACTAGGGTAAGAGGAAGACCAAACACTCTGTCTGCTCAATCATCCCTGAGCAATCTGATAATGAAAATCAAATTATATCATTGCTGAGTGATGCACGAGTCCCAATGTACGCACTTAGATAAAGGTCATGATTTTAATTGTACTTTCTGGTGTACGGTATTTGGAAGGAACACGCAGTTCATTCCACTCATCGGCAAAAGGGGAAAGAACAAAGAAAGGCCACGGACTAGCATTCATCGAATGGATGTGTTTGCTGTGCAGCATAATTAGCAAGACAAGAAACAGTTGCCATTGCGGTTGAATTGAGAGAATCCAAAGATCCAAAGACTGACAGTTCGCTACCCGTTGGCTTACTGTACCAGCGTGGAGGGCTTGATGCGGCAGTACTCCACTTAATGCCGGGCTATTATTAGTCTTATAACAATCAATATCTTAACTATATCACTATACCATTTAGGAGAGTATATTGGACTGGCTCCAGGAAACCGAGCTTCAGGAATTGAGGAACTATTGCAACAAGTCAATTTTCATTAGGAACCTTTCCTGAACCTTGTTTAGAGCCAGTGTGTTTCTGTGGAGGAGGACGTACTGGGGCAGTGATAGCCAAATTTAAATTCGCTCGCTGGTTAAAAGGTAGAAAGGCCAAACTTGCTTTCTGGTCATTTCTAAAAACAAACAATAACTCGAACATATTTTATATCCGAAGACACAGGATAAAGTACAATGGTCTAGCAATTACAAAAAAGTAAAACTTCCAATAGTTTGCCTAGTTTCATACTTTGGGTGGCTGGAACTCTAGGCTTGAGGGTAGAAGCTAACATAATGAAAGACTCACTCATTCTGTAGTACAGGGTGACAGGAGGTCTGGAGCCTACCCCGGGGGACTCGGGGCACAAGAGTGGGTACCCCCCTGATAAGGGTTCAATCCATCGCAGGACACAACCTCACACACACTCGCACAGTACAGGCTATTTGGGAATGCCAGTTAGCCTAATCTGCATGTCTTTGGACGGTGGGAGGAAACCAGAATGCACGGAGGAAACCCACTAAACATGGGGAGAACATGCAAACTTCATGCACAACAGCCGGAGACGGGATTCGAACCATCGAACCATTTGAGGGTCCGAAACCACAGGGCTAACCTCTACTACACCACCCTGCTGCCTAGGGGAGAAAAAGCAACATACAATCCCTTCCTTACAAAGATCTGAAGGACTGTTACTGTTTAGTTTACTGCTAACAATTTGAAGTGGCTGTTTGGTTTTGATATTTTACAGTTTGACTCTTTACAGATGAGATATCTGTTTTAAAGCTGAAAACGAGAATAAACACATTCATCGCAGAGCTAACCTTAATTAAACAATTTACATTAATTCGTGCAATTGCCAAGAGAGAAACAATCTGCTACATAAGGGCACTGGTTAATTTAAAATCAGATGATCAGTATTTTGTATCAAGTGCTCAATTCTACATGGGATCCCTAATCTATCAACTAGCACACAGATGCATAAATACAGCTTCATTTCCTATGGCTATACTTTCCAACATTTCATATTTCTTGTCTTTAAAACACTATCAAGAGTCAAAAAAAAACCCAAAGTCACATGAAACTAGTGTTGTAGAAATTTCAGTATTTCTTCTTCTTCTTTTTTTCCCCCTACACTATCAATAAGTGTTAACACTGCTGCTGATCTCCATTTCATAGCACAACCTGACCTCATCCTTTCCTGGGTTCTCTCCATGCAGCCTGCCTGGAGAATCAAAAGTAGCCTAGCATGACAGAAGATCCATCACACTAATGTAGGTATGAACCAGGTCATAACTTACACCGAGCAGGAGACTGAACGTGACTCTGCAAATGAAATACATGCACTGGTGCACCGCACTTTTCCTGCTGGATGTCCTCAGGCTCAGAAATACTGAGATATGCGCAGGTAATGTCCTTACAGAAAGAAATTTCCCCGCAGAAACAGCATCATTTCTGGGTGCATGGAGAAAAGTCTGTATTATCTTGTAGATTATACATCCAGAATGTCTTTCATGCGACACACCATGGGAAAAAAACAACCTTTTCGAGAAATTAATGACTCAAATAAATAGGAAATCACCATCAAGGCCTGGTGTCTTATGCAACTTAATGAGACAGCAGTAAATTCTAATAAATGTCCAATTAAATAAGTTTAGATTAACTATTGACAGCGTGTAGCTCGTGCGGCTTCCGATCAATACATGTGCAGGTCCCGAGCCCTGAGCGCTCGATCTGAACACTTGCATTATCATAAATTAGAAGCCAGGCCACAAATGAAAAGCTAATAAGCAGCTCCTCTTGTGAGGTGATGACAACACTGTGTCCTCAAGAGGGCGAGAGAGAGGAAGATGGGAACATCTGGGGTTGGCTCTAGGCTGGGTTCACCTCCATTTGCATTCGCAGCTATTCAAATAATGCACAAGGAGCTGACGCTGGTGCTGGTGCCGGTGCCTCTCATCCCTCTCTGCCAGTCCGCGTATGTGTGTGTGTGTGTGTGTGTGTGTGTGTGTGTGTGTGTGTGTGTGTGCATGCGTTCCGACAGTGCTGATTTGACAGGAACATATACAATTTTGAAACAGGGATGTGCCCGCTGCACACTTTCTAGACAATAGGTTCAAAAAGAGACCTAGTTTAGCGCTAGAGCCACTCTCTCCCTTTCTCTCTCTATCTGTCGTTTTTCTCAAACGGCTTTTCATTGAAGCTCAGCACTTGACAGCCTGATCTGTGGGGATTCCAGCAAAGCTAGTGGTCCCCTCCCACACATACACACACCAATTCAAACGCATACCCCCCCCCCCCCCTCCAATTCATTTCCATTTGAATGCATCACCCTGGTCCTCCTCGACATTTCCTGCAGTGTGCATAAGAGGGAAAGTAAGAGAGAGAGAGAGAGAGAAATGGTTCACACTAAATATTTGGGAGGATGCTAACACCCAACACCCAGCAAGCAACCTCTCTAGAGGAAGAAAAGAAAGAAAGAAAGCAAGAAAACACTACCACCCACAGTCTGAGTCACATGATGGGGAAAGGACCAGGCGGTTAGAGAACGGAATTTCCATATTGGTTAAATCCATTTTAATGAGTTCTTGAAGTCTGACTAGCATTTGAAGTCGGGACAGGAAGTACGACTGTGAGTCTGTCATCATTGACTATAAATATTTAATCTATTCTGTCTAATCTGTCATTAAAATCCATTCCAATGCTGTTTTTTTTTTTCTTCTTTTTTTTACTGGACATCCGACAACCAAAAAAAAAAAAAAAAAAAAACGCATGTGGAATGAAGTGGGGAAAGTCAGCGGAGGACAAAGAAGCTTTACAGGAAGACAAAAGCCATTTCCCCTCCCCCGAGTCCTCCTCTATAATTCAGATAATTTGATCTCTGATTGAATGAACATGCTTGTAGATTGGGACGTGATTAAATTGCTGACAAATTGCTCGATCCTCGGGCTGGTTCGCTTCATTACCCAGCGTTCTCCAGTCCCTCGTTCGGTCTGCATCCAGCAACAACAATAGCACCCATTGACCTGTAAGCATCCGCAAACCCGACATGTGCGGAGCATGTTTACGCTTGAGGGACGTGCTCGGCCAAATCTTCCCGCTCTGACCTGCTGAAATGACCCGCAGTAGCTGGGAAAAAAAATACTAAATACTGAATTATGCATGGTGTCGTCCTCTAGCCTCGTAATGAAGATACCCCGATACTCCAGGAGAGATTTTCATGCAGCGTGGGACTTGTTTACAGGAACTGGCCTCCTGTTCGTGGCAACCCAGCGAACCCAAGAAGCCTGTTCATCATCCGGAGTTCAGGCCCTAGTGGCTGGATATACCGAATATTTCCAATTACACGCACTACTTCCTCTCTGTCTGTACAACCACTATTCTTACGAATAACAGGCCGAGTGGGCATTCTGTAAAGAGCTGGCGTGGAGAGCAGAAAGGTCTGAGCTATTTCCCTATACAAACACATCATCATCATCATCATCATCATCATTTAAATAATTCAACGGCGGTTTATCACTATACAGTACGTGCTGATATTACTCTAATAGCACATGGAAATGTGATTTTTTTTTTAAATATATAATTTACATCTAAAGCAGCTACTTATATCAGATTTCATACACATAATAATATGTAAATCTTATTTTTTTATGCTCATCGTTTTGTTTTATTACATTATCATAATTTAGTGCTTATCACTGAATTTCATTTTATTTTTTCAGAAAATAAGTATAAATAGCACAAAACGCAGCTTTTCTGATGAAAAAAAAAAAAAAGAGGTAATATTGGTCATATGGTCACCTACATGCTAAGTCAGCTGGCTAACTGCACTAATGTGGTGAGTATTTTGCTAATAACTGCTATTTTTTTGTAATGCATAGTTTTGTTTAGTTTTTACAAAAAAAAAACAAAAAAAAAACACATGAATAAAATCTTGGGTGTTATATATTTTAACAGTTTTGGTTAATGTTAAATCAATTGGTCATTGTGGCCATAGTGTTTATTTACTAGCTAGATAGCTTCTTGGTTAGCTAATTTATAGCTGGCTAGTTAACAATGTTAATGATAAATGAAAACATACTTAATATTACTTTGCTACTGTTAATAACGTTGTCTGTGAATATAACAACAACAACAACAACAACAAGAAACCAATCCATTAAAGTGTGACAAACATGCTAGCTTAAGAGCAGTTACCTAGCTGGCTACTAAACTAGCACGTCACAGCTACCTTCCCAGCTGACTTATGCTAATGTCAGTCAGTGTTTGGTTTGTTTGTATATTTAAATTTATTTGAAGTTAGATATTTATGTTTGCCTGTTAATACTGTATAAATCAGGAATCGGATATTAAAATCTCCTGGAAGTCTAGTGGTGACATGCTAGTGGAGTAGCTGTTAGCAAACCTGCTAGCTTTAGAAATATCATGAAGGACATTTTCATGGATACTCAAGGTAAAAAAAAGAAAGGGGGGAAAAAAAAAGCAATTTTAGCAATTCCTTGGCCATTGAAGCATATTAGACAATGTACGTCTTTACATAGATTAATCACATGGTCAGTGGTGCTTTGACTAATGCATTAATGAATAATATGCACCAAGTTCGTGCTCTATTTGGCGTCCGTGTACGCTCGGAGCAGTGCCGACGTCCCCAGTGCCCTCTTTATACAGGACAAATCATCAGCAGCGTCTGCAGATATATGCCCTGACCCACGCAGCAGAGGCACAGCTCCACTTTCTAGAGGTCTTTATGGAGCCATGTGGAGCCATCAGGCGAGGCTAGGAGTGGTGAGACAGCTCTGAGCTGCTGTGGGAAAATAAAGTGCTGTGCAAACAGACAGTGCAGTACAAGGACTCAGGAAGCGAGTTTAACTCTCTCTCTCTCTCTCACTCTCTTTCTAACTCTCTCGCGTCTTAGATGGCTGATTCATAGGTTAACATGAGACTATAAGATTCCTTTGCAAACTCAAGATAAGCCCATTTATACATTTTGCAAACATTACCACTCCAGCAAAGATGTTTCCTTTCTGGAAATGGACACACATCAGTATTCTCCTTAACTTTTAGTAATTTTCTTTTTCTTTTTCTTGGCAAAAAAAAAAAAGAGAGAAAGAATTATGACATTAATGCCATAGAGAAGATTTATTCTAAAATGTTACAACACAGTGTTCTTAAAATTTTGACTGTTCTTCAAAGGTTCTTAGCAGTGTTTATTATTATTATTATTATTATTATTATTTGTTGATTGATTTATTTTGGTTCTCAGCTTCTTAAAAAATATCTGCTTTTTAGGAAAAAGAAACACTTTCATTTCACTATTATAAGTTGGGCTGGTACCTCGGTCCTGCCTTAATTTTTGCCTTCAAAACTGAAATTTTGCAAGGAATCATAAATTAAGGTTACGTGAGGTTTAATGTTTATTTATTTCATATTTTACTTAATTTGCATGTCTTTTCTAAAGGCTTTTATTGTTTTATGTGCAATAGTCATAAAACTGGTTATACTGTATTGGTAATATTTTGGCTGCATTTACATTATTTCCGCAATGCGAAACTTTGCCTTAAGAACTCGCCTCCAGTACACAGATTAAATGTGTACGCCGGGGTACCGCTGTATACTGCACCTATATATGTATACTGTTCTCTCAAGTTATAAAGTGTCCAGGAAGTATATGTTAATTTTTCTGAATGTGATATAAAACTGGTTAAATCGACCTTCATCATTGTCTGGCTGTCAGCTTTGATCATGGTATTAAACTGAGCTTGCAGCACGGAGGCATCTGCTTGTTCCAGAGACAGACAGGTCCGCGAGGAATTACCGCTATAGTATCACATCAGGACACAGTTTTTCCTAGAGCCTCAGGGAAACATTATCTATCTGTGTAGCTTGGAAAGTGACCAAAAGCATGTACTGTTACGTGCTTCAGGACAAGTGTTACGTAAAGCTCAGACAGAACCAAAACTTTTAGTCACGACCGCTCTGCTGTCTCGCATATTCCCTGTTCTTTTATACACTTAACCTCTTTTTTCTTTTTTTCTTTTTTCCTTTTCGAGCCGTCACACTTACAACACATGACAGGTTTTAACAAACCTCTTAATTCAGTGAGAAGGGAAAAAAAGAGAAAGACAGAGAGAGAGAGAAAAAAAAAACAAACATGTTTCCAGATTTTTTGAGGAACTGACAAATCCTATCTGAGGGAAGAATAGAAGAGGGAGAATGAGGATAGAGGAGGACCAGGACAGAGGAGAGGTGGTGTGAGGGTATTTAGAGGGTTTTAGGGGGAGGAGGGAGGATTAGAACAGATGCCAATGCATACAGCACGCGCGGGCCAACTCCTCTTCTAATCATCTCCGCTCGAATTCAGCTCGAAAACACAAAGAATGACAGAGAAAGGAGAACAAAAGAGATGGGAAACGAGTGAAAACAAGCAGCCGCCTTCTCCTTCTTCGTTTTTTTTTTTTTTTAATACAGTCGAGATAAGGCAATGAAGACACGGGCCTGCTATCTCAGCATTACATTTTCGGGAATGTAACAGTCCTATAAACTTGGTCTATGTGAGCGTTTAAGTATTTGGACAGTGAAATCGTGTTCACATTTTGCCTTGGTACAATGCCACGATGTGTTTGAAGTGAAGTCATGTGATGGTGGAGGGTAGACTTTTAGCTTTATTTTAAAAACATCGCATTAACTGTTGAGGAATTACAGCCACGGCATTTTACATTCGCGGCATTTGGCAGACGCCCTCATCCTTATCCAGAGCGACTTACATTTATCACATTATACATATGAGCGGTTGATGGGTAAGGGCCTTGCTTAAGGGCCCAACGACGGCAATTTGGTGGTGCTGGGGTTTTGAACCTGCGACCTACCGATCAGTGGTCCAACATCTTAAACCACTGAGCTGCGGCGCCCCTCCAATCCCCCAGTTTAAAATGAACTGGATAACTGGCTGACGAGGAGTTTCATGGCCAGGTGTATGCTTTTGGTTATTTCATCCCATATTTCAGTATTTATTTAGACATTTTTCTTCTAAAGTGTATAGAGTAACGCAGTCTGCTGAGATTGACTGTAAAACTAATAAGACACCAATTCACACTAGAGATGGACCTAAAAACATAAAAAAAAAAAAAACAGCATACAGTGAAATCAGCTCAAGAGCTTCTTAATTAATTGCAATTTCACGGCGGTGAAAACAGATGGCTATTTCTTTGTTAAACAGCCTGAGTTAAAGCTGAAAGTCTAAAATTCAATCAAATCTTGGTTCCTACATTTCAGATCCATTGGTGTGATGGTGCAAATAAGCAAAATTACAAGAATTGCATCACTGAAAATGAAAATATTTATGGATTGCACAATACCAATTGTACTGGGTAAGGAATGACACACTACAGGACATGCATGTATTGTAAAATAATCAACAGTTACGTTACTATCATCATACAAAACTTGATTATTTTCCTGAAACAGCTTGATCACAAGTGTCTTCTTTATCTTACACACAAACATTTTACATCTGTGCAGTTAAGGGCCGTGCTCAAGGCAACACAAGCTGGTGGCGCTGGGGTTTGAACCTGGACCTTCCGAGCAGAAGGCCAATGGCTGAACCACTGAGCTGCGAATGGCGCTGCGTCCTGTATGTGCATGTGCAGAACTCACAAAGCGTCAACGCCTCCTCCTGATTGCTTTCCTGTTTCTGGAGAATGTTACTTGTATTACCGAAGTGTTACTTCTGTCAGCTGCATGGCACACGAAAACACCACCATCATACAGTTTTAAATCTATTCAAGTGGCATGGTCGTTACACCAGTCCCTGTGTAAGTTGAAAGCTTACTAGTAGCTGGAACTCCAGGAAATGAATCGCCAGAAATCCGAATCAAGATTTCAACAGCGTAAGTGTAAAACACCGTAACGTAACTATCTGCCTATACCTGTGAAACAACCACACCACAGATGAAAAAAAGCGATTTTCAAAATGACCGTGGTGACATTTGAAAAGACCTTGAGTTTATTTTTCACCAAAATGTAAAAGGAAATGCCCAGATTAAAGACACGCCTCCTTCGGGCAATCGCAGCCTACTGCATTATCATCAGCTTTCTCTCTCTCTCGCTCTCTCTCTCTCCTTCTCCCTCCTGCAAAGTGGCTGCAGTGGAAAAGAGCGAGAGCAGAAGCAAGAGAAGGGGATGAGATAGACACACACACACGCGGGGTGAGAGAGAGAGAGAGAGAGAGAGAGAGGACGGAGGAAGGACAGGATGAATAAGGGGGAGGAGGGAGATCATTCAGTGCACACCCAGTACTGTGTGTGTGTGTGTGTGTGTGTGTGTGTGTGTGTGTGTGTGTGTGTGTGTATCTGCGGGAAGGCTGAATCAAGACTGGAGGGCCATTGATGGTGAGGCTGGTGGTAAATCGTACTAATAGCCGTAGCACCAAATGTCGATAGAAACCATATATTTCTATATTGGATGAGGAAAAAAAAAAAAGAACTAGAAAGAGGGAGGGTGTGACTGGTGGGAAATTGCAGTTGTCTAGCAAGATGCTGTCCGGTCATTTCCACCAAGAGGGACCGTCATCAGCGGCATTACTTCGCAATGACACACTCGCTGTGGTGAAACACAGAGTTCAGTCATTCCAGAAAGCAGCTTGCTTTCTTACGCATGACTGATTGCTCAGGCAGGAGGCGAGCTGATACTTACCATGCCGACGTGCAGAGAGGTTTCAAAATCTACAGCCTTCATTCTGGTACATATCTCACAATCTGCTCGGATTATGTTTGTCAACTCCGCAATTAGCGATGCAATTTTTTTTTTTTTTTTTGTACTAAAAATAACGTGGTGGTGACTCAAACTTTCCTCTGTTGATGTTTTTTTTTTTTTTTTTTTTTACGCTTCCCTTTTCCCCGGCGTTGCTCTGGCACCTGCCCAATTTGCACAGAGGTACTAGTTTTACATTCGAACCAACGCATAATACACGCCCAGGTGTTTGTATAGTTCACACTCTACATCTTGTAGAGGTTTGATACTGAGCCTGAAACTCCATGCAGATTGCTAATTAACACCTACATGAGGAAGTGCGCAGGCAAAGACCTTAGCTCCAGTGAACTTTAGCAGGTTTCTTAGGCACTACAGAAACGACATGCAATCTCGCGTACAGCTGATGTATATATACACTGTACTGTACTGTATACTGCTACGACCCTGAGGAGGAGTACTTCCTCTATACCTGGACAGGGCATCCAGGAGTGTTTTATTCCTCTTACACCACAGCACTTTGGCCATGTTCAAAGCCCATGACCAACAAGTTGTCCCCGTTGGACTCTTGAGCCTTAACCCTTAACCGCCAATTATTCAGATGTATGATGGGAAATAACTTTTTTGAACCTATCCAAACCAAAGTGCAGCGATGAACCGCAAAGCGGAAATCTTCAAGTCGGAACTTTACCCGTGACTGTTACAAAAGCATTGAAACTGGAGACTCCTTCCATTGTTTTTGAAAATTAGAACGCCTTTGGTCCATGACACAAGGGCTTCCCACACACAGCGAGTGTGTCTCATGGCACGCATCTCTTACCGTTCAGAGTTATGTTACTCTACCTCGTTCCGTTTGGAAATACCGTAAGGTACATCTTAGTTTCGAAATGACTTTACGGTGATGTGGTGCACAGCATCCAAATGGCATCATGTCCTCTTTCACAGAACAGATCTTAGACCTTATTTATTTATTTATTTATTAACCCTTGTGGCTGCTGCTTTGGTATTTTCCCAGTAGTGCTTTCACCACAGCGATCAGTGTTCGAGTCTCACTCAGGTCATCGGTTTGGTATTGTTTTGTTTGTTTTTTTCAACATTGTGCTGGAGCATTCGTTCAACATTATCCCATGTCACTACGATATTTTGACAAACCAACACCTTAAAGAAAACTTGCATCAAATCCATAATTAAACATAAAAAAAAAAAAAAAAAGTTTATGAAGTTCTGTGTGAGCCATTACTATTAAAAAATGATGGCCTATTATACAGTAAGTAGCGGCATGGTGGGGTTGTGGTTAGCACTGTGGCCCTGCACCTCCAGGGTCGGGGTTCGATTCCCGCCTGGGGGTCTGTGGGCACATGTGTTCTCCACGTGCTTGATGGGTTTCCTTAAGGGTACTCTTGTTTCCTCCCACAGTCCAAAGACAAATTGGTTCTCCCAAATTGCCCGCAGTGTGAGAATGTTGACCGGAGCTCCTACCACAGTTGTAAAATGCGTATAAACACACTGGTAATCACCATTGGCCTCCATGGTCCCTAGTTGGACTGCAGAGGTTCCTAGATGAATGGCCGGATACTGTAAGTAGCGCTTTAACAGAAACCCTGTAGTCATTGCCGACCAATCAGATTTGAAAATTCAACAGGACTAAAGATATAAATATTCATTTATCATTTGAGTATTCTGCGTCGTATTGACGGAAATTATTTCCGTGCCGGATCATGGAAATGCCATGGTTAAGAAACACTCAGCCACAGAGGCTGAAATTGGTCACGGTACTCACAGCACGCAATAAAAACATTTAGCTGTCCGAGAGCTCATTTGCATAATGCGGCCGTCTGAGACGCCGGTGTTCCGAAGGCCAATATCGCTGTAACGATTAAGAAATGATAGATTATTCATTACCTAGCGATAATAAAACTGCATGTCGTTCTGTTGTTATTTGAGTCTCTGCTGGTCCTCCAGTTCCAACCATTCTCGATTATAAACAGCAGATGGGAAATGTTTCTGCCGCGTGTGTGCGTGTACTTGTGTGTGTGCTGAGCGAGAGAGAGAGAGAGAGAGATAGAGAGAGAGAGAGAGCAGCATTTCGTCTGCAGCACTACTGATGCACTAAAGCATTGCTTTCACAACACTGGAAGACCTGTTGCGCCTGTCGTTTTATATATATATATATATATATAGAACAAGAAGGATGTGCTTGTTCATGTATTTATTCTTCACCTGAAACTTTGTACACACCTGGATGGATCCATTTCATATTTTGTCAAACTAGTGACACTCATAAATATAGAAACCCCATAAATATTAGAAACAGTGCTGGGTTTTTTTTTTTTCTGTTTTAATTCGCGCACACTGATTTTATACTGTTAATAAAACCCCAAATGAGGAACTGGACAATGAGCTCTAGCTTCAGTAATCTTGGGTCAAAAGTGAAGTCATGTTTCCACAGAAACTTTATAAGGAACTAAGTAAAAGATTAAATGGCTGACTGCTGTTTCGCCGAATAGGATTTAATCATCCTGCTTTTTCCCCCACTTACAGTTCTGTTTAGCATTGTGGAACATCCGCAAAAAAAACATATGACTTCCTTTTTCTCGCTTACTGTACATCTCAATAACTATAAACAGCTGTTAACTTCATAATTAACTTCTTTTCTTTTGAAAAAGAAAAAAAAAAAATCGCTCAAGGCAGCAGTAAAGCCGTGAATCACGGCTTGACTGTCAATTCGATCTGATTGAGTTTTGGTCGTGATTCAGTAGCACTAGCGAGGTTTCTTACATATTTTGAAGAATTAAAAAAGACTAAAAGTATGTAATAAACATTTTATTGCTTTGTTTCTTGTGTTGCCGATGGAATACAAAGCAAACTTTTTTTTTTTTACCCTGCTGATCTTCACACTCCAGTCCAGTGTGGGGGAATCTTGCAGCAACCGACATAAACTCAGAAAAAGCGATATTCTTGCAAAATACGAGTATTTGCAGAAGACGCGGGTATTTTTGCCCGTCCCTGTGCCACGGATATGGATATGGATGGTCTTGTTGCCAGCAATGTGACTGTCATTCACACACTATGGGATTTGGGAACGCCAATTAGCCTAGCCTGCATGTCTTTTGGACAGTTGGGGGCAGCCAGAGTACCTGGAGGAAACCCACCAAGCATAGGGAGAACATGCAAACTCCGCGCGCAACAGACGCTGAGGCGGGAATCGAACCCTGACCCTGGTGGTGCGAGGCCACAGAGAACATACAAGTGGATTGTATTTTCTGCAAAAGTGTCTGAACTGAAAACTGAGCGACAAAAGATCGACCGTGTCGTCATGTCAGTTTCCCGACAATTACAATGAGAAAATTAACTTTAAAAGTTTTGAGTCTTGAGTGAGTTTAACATCGAAAAAAAGTAAATACGTCAACCAAAAGGACAGAGTCGGACGTTAGAAGTTTCTTGACTATTTAACCAAACAAAATGTTCAGACTAGAAACAAGTCTAACTACTAGACTATACAATACTTTTTGTTGTTGTTGTTGTTGTTGCTTATCTAAACTCCAGAGTGGCTGCACCATCACTCCATCATATCTCTACATCTGTGATTCATAACAGCGAATAGACGCCAAACTCACCAGGAACCAGGATGTGTGTGTCTGTAGGTGTATGTGTGTGTGTGTGAGAGAGAGAGATGCTCAAGCCCATCTGTCCCTTGTTTCATTCTCCAAGCAGTCTGTAAAAAAATAAAAAAATAAAAAAAAAACCCACAAAGCCCTAAATGTACCTGGACACACAAAAGCGCTCGCCGGGCCCGGCCTTCGCTCTCCGTGTTAAGCAGGATAAGCTGTGATAACTCACAGGAATGTCAGTTTAATAGTTTAGAAGGCTTTATTAATGCCTCTAAATGTCACGTTAATGCATTAAGGAGTCGTTCTGACCTCGAGAGAACACAAGCGCGCGTCTGCTGCGCTTCCGACTCCGCGTCTGGTAATCTTCAAACAACCCTGTGAGATGAACAACCAGGAAGCGCATTCAGGGAAAGCTTCAAACGGATTAGCTCGCCGTTTTCTTCCCTCGCTGAGATCAAAGCTACGTTGTGCGATCGAGATACTTGAGAGATGGTGCGTCTTATCGGGCTAAAGCGGCGAATACGAGCGACCACCTCGAGCGCCAAAAGCGAAAAAAAGAAGAAAAAAAAAGGAATCTCAGAGAATGAATGAGAACAAAAACTAAAAAAAAAAAAAAAATTCACTTCTCTCATTCAAATCAATTCAATCCAATTTGAGGCACTTCGATTCAGAAGTGCTTGACTGGCAATGAAAGACGAGTAACGATGCCAAACTGTGCCAAAGGAAAGCGCATTAACATCAATAAAACGTAAGGAATGCAGCGCGCGCAGCAAAATCCCCAGCTCTGGATTTGCTCCGTGTCCGGCAGGAAGAATGGATGCTGTAGGTGTTAAATCAACGCAGGAGATTTTGCTGCGTGGCGTACAATTCTGCAAAGTAAGTATATTAAAGCTGATTAAAATCCCTGGCATTCACAAAGAGCTTCTCTCCCAAACTCATTTCTTCCATGCCACGTAAAAAAAAAAAAATAAATTCACACAACAAAGGCAGAAGTTACAGTACACACATAGCCACCCACCGCATTGACACCACACACACACACACACTTCTGACGAGTGATAAAACATGAGACGGAATTGAAGGAGACAAATCCACCACCCTAAAGCTCTTTCATCTCCTCCTCCTGCACCCTAAACACCTAAACACTCATTATCTGCCAAACTTAATGCCGCTTCCTGCTGCCGCCTCTGACCTTAAAGACAACACAACGCTTTTTTCCCCTTCCAATTATGCGATTTACTTGATTTTCCATGCTTTTGTACGTGTGTGTGTGTGTGTGTGTGTGTGTGTGTGTGTGTGTGTGTGTGTGTGTGTGTAATGATTCATCCTTCCCAACCGAATGAATCATAATTTATTAACAAACTAAACTGAATGCGACTTAGGGACACCTTCTAGAAGAACCCAAAGACTTTTTCAATTAGACTGAATCTGAATCCGGATCCAGATTCGAATTGGGATCGAACCGAATTAGTTTAAATGTGCAGAAACAGCTTGTAGATCAAACCTGAGTCGATTCGGTTTGCTTACGCAAAATCATGACACTGTAGAAATGCGTATAAACATTTTTATAAAAGTTTTCATTCCATATTCATGAAAGATAAATAACTAAATGAATTAAGCTCTCATTGGCCTTTGAATCAAAATGCAAGGAAGATGCCATTGGCAGTACATTGTAAGCTTTTTATTTAAAACCACAGCAAGAGTCAATAACGATTACATAAACATATGTGCTTATATGCGTTTTTGCGTTTTCGGACATGTCGGGTAGAACGAAAGTTATCGTTACTTTTATAAATGGTATTTTACCACTACTGGAAAATGATGTCACACACAAATGTTTAATATAACATTATTATTAATATATATAGCATTTTTTTTGGGGGGGGGGGGGGGGGTCAACTGAAAACAACTCGTGTGACCCGTTTTCAAATTTTTTGCTCTGCACAATCCTGAGCTCTGTATATGTTTATTAAAAAATGTCCATGGTTCAAAGTGTGATTTATCACTTAAGCGGCCTTTTAGCCTTGGTTTACTATTTGCACTGCTAGGACAATGCTAGGACAATGCTAGGACAATGCTAGGACAATGCTAGGCGGCACGGTGGTGTAGTGGTTAGCGCTGTCGCCTTGCACCTCCAGGGTCTGGACCCATTCACGCCTCGAGTGTGTGTGCATGCAGGCTGAATGTTCTACCCGTTCTCCGTGAGCTTCCTTCAGTGACCTTTGGTTTCCGCCCACAGTCCGAAGACCGTCGTGTGTGAAAGCTGACCGGAGGTCCTACCACAGCTGTGAATATGGGAATAAACACAATGGTAATCACCACTGGCTTCTAATTAGACCACAGAGGTTCCTAGCTGGATGGATGGATAGATGGATGGAGGACAATGCTAAACGACTCCGTCACTTTTAATACATAATGAACACGGTTAAAAGAGAAAAAAAGGAAATTCAGACTTGAAGAAGCAATGACGCCTGAGAGCAGTTATGATATTTATGAGTAACTCAGTTAGAATAGCACTGGGCCAAGCATGATCAGAATCTAAACCAGTGCTAATAACCGCACAGCATGACATGAATTAAATAACGGTTAACATATTCTTTTTTTTTTTCAAGTCATGAACACTTTAGCATCATCATCATCAGACAACGCTATTTGACTTTATAAGAAATGATGATTGCAGTCCAACGTCGTTTCTTCTTCAAGCCTGGATTTCTTTTTTAAACATGTTCATATTTTTAACCGTGTGACTTATCACCTGCCGTGAAGTCCTAGCGAACTCGAGCTCTGCTGATACAGCTAGTGATTTTTCACTGCGTCCCATGCGCCTGCTAAAACGGTAGCCGTGACTTAGAGCTCCGCTGAACCTCCCACCACTCGAGAGCCGATTCAAATACAGATGAGAAAAAAAAAAAAAGAAAAAGACCACGAACGTCTGATTAAAGAGCAGCGCTCAACTCAACATCAATCACTTGATTCGCTCGGGTTTTTTTTTTTAAACCTAAGCTAAAAGCACTTCTACACTGTTATCCAGGACCTCGATTGCCTCCGTGTGTTCACCATCATACTGTAACAGCCTGCTCCAGGCTAAGGAGAAACCTCCGGAAAAGAAAAGCGGGTGGAGGGGTAGCAGGAGGATTAAACTGTGCCAGGTGGTGTCCCATTTTCTTCCCACTGTCCCCTGCTACGCCTGCAGATATAAGAATAGCAATTTGGAGCCTTCAGATAGAGTCTGTTCTGAAGAGAAGGCTGAACGGTGCACTGAGATATGCATTAGGTTCTTTAATCGCTCGCTCTGTGATAAAGATACTCTGATTATCGCACACTTTCATTTTAAATTTGTGGATGAATAGATTCTGCTGGAGTCAAATAGATAAAAGCATAGCTTCTTTACGTCTAAGAACGAAAAAAAAAAAAACGTCTGACAGTTAAAAGTGTTATAGAATTTGAAAAAAGTCTATAAAAAAATGAGTTTATTTATTATATAAATATTGAATTTGAATTAGTACCTGAATGAAGCTTGGTTAAATTAAAAAAAAAAAAAAAAAAAGGTTTTACAAAACTCTTAAAAAATATTTACTTTTACAAATATTAGTAAACATAAACAAAAATTTGGTAGACATTACGAATAATTCAACATGACCCAAAATTAGTAAGCGAATGAAGGCGATTGCATTCATAAGCAGAAATTTAAGAGAAAAAACTTAAATTAAATTTTTATTTAAAGTTAAAAAAAATGCAAAAATTTTTATTTAAAGTAAAAAAAAATGCAAAAGAGTGATTTGTGTAAATCATTAATTTGTGCAAATTATAGCATCAAATAACAAGGTTTTAACTTTTAAGCTCAAGACTAAAATATAATGGGTTCCAGTGTATTTTTTTTTTTTATCATACAGTTTGTAGTTAATTTGATTTAATTACCTTTTTTTTTTTCATTTGGTTAGGTATATGAATGAATATAAAAAAAAGCTAAATACATAAAAGTAACTACAAACTGCATTAATGAAAAAATATGATTTTTTTAAATTATTATTATATTTTTATACATTTACACCAAAATGAAAATTCTGAACAAATCTATAAAATTGTTTTTCTAATGCGGAAAATGATCAATTATATACAAATTACAATTCGTAAAATGACACAAAAGAGGAATTTGAGAAAAAATTTAATTATTTTTATATAAATAGATTCTATATGTTATACATGATGGATTATTAAACTGACTTTGACTCAGTAAATTACAACAGTGATTATACTTAAAATAATTATGCTAAAAAGTTTATACTTATATACTTTTATATATACATAAACATCTTACAACTCTATTTCATTTTTCATGCAATTCTTTTGTTGTTTTTTTAACCCATTTGGCTACAGTTGGTTTTTCCGAATGTTTATCCAGCAGTTGATGTTTATTGAGTGTGAAACGAAGCGACTCTGCTGTCTTTGTCTGTTCCAGATGGCTGGAATACTATTTCTGAGACTCACACTGACATCTTTCCAAAAATCGGAAAAAAAAAACAAAAGGAAAAAAAAAACATGGCAGTCGAGATGCCGCTAACCGAATCCTGTCCCTCTAACCCAATCAGCAGTCACATCAGTAGATGGGCAAATGCTGAAATATTGACCCACTTATTGACTAATACAATGATTATATTCCACAACAGATGGTTCTCAGGATAACACATATATACAATATATATGAAAATGGAAAAGGCATCCATCAGCTGTTTGATTTCATTATTTTATTATTTCATTTTCACAAGCAGTTGCCTTGTGGCAGATGCAAGAAGTGACATTTAATGCCAGTGCAAGTGTAATCTCTCACTCCATATGGCACTAATGTAATTTGCGGTTTGCACAAAAAACAAAATGCGTCCACCGAGCATGTGTGTATCCCTGCGTATACCTTTCAACCTACCTCGGCTGCTGTTTTAATGTAGCAGTATCCAGACACACCCATATAGAAAGCTATCTCTTGTGCGCACGCACACACATACACACACATACACAATTCTGAATCTGGAAACGTTTTACAGCTATTGCATGTAAATGTTTCGTTATCCATCTCTTTCTTTTGTGTTCTTTCTTTTTCTTTCTTTCTTTTTTTTTCAAGAACGAACAATGCCTACATTTGGCAAGTAAGCACAACCCAGAGAATGGAAATATAGGGAGATATAGGGAAGCGAGCAAGCGAGGGCACAGAAGAAAAAAAGATATAACAAAGAAAGGAGGAGATACAGACACTGCCTCCAACTGTGCTGGTGTTGGGACTACAGATTTCCTTTCTAACAAGTCCAGATTTGCTCATCATCCAGCCTCACTCTATTACACACTATTCATCTATCCATTCAGGCACCATGCACAGGCTTTAAAATCAATGAAATGGTTCCCAAATTCAAACCCTGTGGTACTCCTGTTCCTTTTTCAAAAATGGAAAGAACACTCCAAATTTGTGTTTACATTTTTAAAGCTTGCATGGATTGATGCTACGTTAAAACTGCACAATTAGTTGCATGTAAATAAAAACTGCGGTAGGAACCTGTGCACTTATCTCATCACAAATCGCTGCAGTTTATTACAGATAATGTATGCGAAGTTATGTACAGTTTGTCGATAATGTAAGTGTATATTTATTGTATAAATAAATATTGAGATTATTTATATTTGCAACAACTACATACACATGTTTGAATACTCAGTGGTACATTTAATAGTTACCTACTTTCACAGTTTAAACTGCAGTCGCAATACTGTATAGATATATAATATATGTGATTTTTTTAAATCAAATTGTGCCTCCTTGTTTCCACACAATAAGCCTTTTTACCAAGACTGAAGCAGAAGAAACAAGTAAACATTTGCTTGAAGAAAATCTCAAAAATGACCCAAGCAGAGTCAACATTTGTGTGCTACATCTATTTTTAAAATCATCATACGTCAAACAAACTATTAACAACACACAGCATTTCTAGAGCACTAAAGCTTTGTACTTTGGCTCAGTTGGCACCGCACGGCAAGGTTTAACAGCTTTAAAAAAAAAAAATCTACAACCCAAAGAACACAGTAGGTTTACTCCTTGCAGTTTGATCGAATTGTTGGAGTCATAATTTCCAACTAATTTTCTTAAAAACGGAACAAGTTTTTTTCTTGGAAGCCAACGGAGATGACCACCTGCTTGTTTTGGTCCACACCCGAGTGTGATTTCTGTGCTCACATCTGGCTAAACATATCACAGTCTGACTACAACAGGCTTAGTGCTGAAAACGTGACAGAACCCAAAGACAGAGGTCACAATCTGTTTGACCAGACGCTGGATGCAGACCAACGTAAAAAAGGAGCCAAGCTGAAAATATACAGCAAAAAAAAAAAAATGTTTGCAGTTCAGAGAAACGACGACATGGCTTGTTTCGGTTGATGATGATAACAGAATATTTAGACAGCTTGACGGGAAAGCATGCAATAGGTCTTGGCTTCAAGTTCCAAATCTTTAAACATAACCACTTCAAACTATCTTATTCATAACCGTGGATCAATTATTAATGGTTCAGCATGAAAAGGTAACATGTCTTCGTTCTTGTTGCTCATCTGTATCTTTCTAAGCAACCGATTTCACTTTGTACCCTGGCTCTATGGTGACAAAAACTGCCGAAACCATAGAAACGAACTTCTTAGTAATAATCATTCTCCTAACACTATGCACTAAGCTCCTGCTCTCCTCGAGGTCAACACGAACAAATCCATCATTCAGCCTCTCACAATGACAATGTTCGGCAGGAGGGCACAAGGGCTTCTCCGGTTACTCCAATGACCAGCGACAAACACGCTCACTGATTCAATTATACATCAAGCGACTGAGTCACACTACCTGGCATTTTTAACTCAACATAATGGAAGGGTTTAAAGGCTGCTGTGAAAGCAGCAACTACGATGTCCTCCCTAATAATACCAGAATTGTGGTATTCATCGCATATAAAAGCTTAAAAAAAATAAATATTTACTTGCAAAGGCACACAGAACAGCTCAGCACTTAATGGAGCCACTCATGCTAGAGGTTTAATGTGGACGATGAAGGACTTGTGTTAATACGTTAGTATAAAAGGTCTCTTTGAACATACTTTTTTACTAGGAATTCACTTTCACTTTTGTCTTTGATCAGCAGGAAAAAAAAGATAATAAAACCCTTTTGATGTCATGTATATGCAAATGATGTGTAATTTCTACCTTATATCCAGTATAAGCTCTAAACTGTACTATAGCTTGGCATGGAGTTTATAGCTTCAAGGATGTTTTCCTGGGAAAATGAATTTTTTTTTTTTTTTATGTGCTCATGTAGTGATGATCTATAATTAGCAGCACAGTGGCTTCGTAGTTGGCGCGGTCCCCTTGCACCTACAGGGTCTGGGTTCGATTCTCGCCGTGGGGTCTGTTGTGCATGCCGTTTGCATGTTCTCCCCATGCTTGGCGGGTTTCCTCCAGATACTCCGACTTCCTTCCACTGTCCAAAGGCATGCAGATTAGGCTAACTGGAGTTCCCAAATTTCCCATAGTGTGTGAATTCACGTGTGAATGTTGACCAGAGGTCTCCTACCGCGCTAGTAAAAATGGGAATAAATACAATGGTCACCATTGGTCTCCATGGTCCCTTGTTGGAGTATAGCGGTTGGATAGCTGGATGGATATACAGCCATACCTTGCAACGTAAACTACATTCACTTTCCTGAATCACAGATACATGAAAATTCAAAGGTTAGTATTATTTATTTTATTTTTTTTATCGTTTCGTATCTTCATAGGTTGGTTATCTCCAATCAAGCAAAACACATTCATTACAATTTCCAGGTTTAGCAAACATGTGCTTTCAAAAACACGCCATTCCTTGAAAGCAGAAGCAAAATCACAAACCAACAGAAATGCCCTTTTTATGAGTAGGTGCTACTTGTCTTTAGTGCTCCTGCAAATATTCTAGATAGCATTGTTTCTTTCAGGCACCCACCCACCCACTGACACCACAAACACGTATCAGTATCATTATTATCCTGGCTACTTTTGAAAATGATCTGCCGTGTAACATGAGTCAGAGGTCCCTGTGCTGCCGGGATCAGTTACAGAGCAAGAACAAAGCAAAGTGAAGTAGGGTGAAAGCAAGAAAAGTACAAAAGCCGGTTTGACAGGGTGAGAACACGAAATAACAAATAATCTGAATATGATCTAAACTGAGAATCGTGGAAGCGCTGATAATTCTATGGACTCTGAACAGCTGTGTTTGAAACAGCACCTGTTTGGGGCTCATTTCCAAATGCTGTTCATTGGAATAAATGCTTCCTGATCCAGGAAATGGGGCAGCCTGTTCGCTCTCGGACTCATTCGTGAATATTACATCTGTTCCCTTTCTCGACAATGAACTTTCTGACCTGAACATCTTAACTGGTCATTTACTTTCACTTCCAAAAAAAAGTCCATAATTCTTCCATTCGCCCCAATGAGACATAATCAGCACACTGGGGAACACAGAATATTGGCACTAAAAGGATTTGCAATTGTTATCCTAGCACTAACGCCCCGAGCCTAATCGCTGAAAGCCGATCTTTGTTTCTGGCCACGCTGCAAATGCCTGGCCTTGTGTCTACCACATATCACCGCATCCCTCTCTAGCACCAGTTGGTACTTTGAGCAGCGGGCTGGACGTGTGGGAGAAGTGTGGGCGACAGCTGTGGTGACCCCAGGATATCAGGAAGACCCTCAGCCACAAACATTTGTGTTTTTGATCGCCTGCGTCTTAGCCTACGGCCTTCATGATGAGAAGTCGTTGCCATTCCAACGAACAGCTGCGTCTAGCCCGAGTTTGAAAAAAAGGAGAGCTGGGTAAACAAATTAGGGTGGAGGAGTGGAATAGATAGCAGCTTCTAGATATCTAACACCTTGCTGAAGCTTCCTAATCTGACTGGACCCTCACCATTTGCCAGCCTAAACCAAATAAATGTGCAGAAGATCCGACCTTCTTTTGTTTCCCAGCATACCTCGGGCAACATGTGTGATCAAATAAATACTTCCCCTTTAATGGGTAATATGATAAACCTTAGGGGCATGTTTAACCCAGTGCGAAGAGCATGTCAGGATGGGATTTCAGTTCAAAACCAGGAACGTTGTCATCACATATGGCGCGTTCAATCAGGAAATGGGCCAACGTGCATTAGGTAAAGATAGGCTGCTTCTGATTGGACCTAAAGGACCTATTCATGTCATGTCAATACAAGGACATGCACCCGGGCAGCGAAAGAAGAGGCAAAGGGAGCGGGGAGTTATACAAGGACCCCAAGGTACTTTCATATACTCAAGGACAGGTGTGCCCTAGCTGTGAGCAACAGTTTGGGATCTTAGGGGAATTTTTTTTTCTTTTCAACCCCCTCTCCTGCTCGTTCAAATCCTTATACTGCTCAGCTCAAAGTGTGAGACAAACCGAGCAGCTCCTCTGCTAAGATCATTACACTGCTTTTTATTGTCCCCACCAGCCCAAGCACCAACGCATTTAATGAGGGACACTGTCCAGCCCCCAATATTCTCTCTTTTTACAACCTCCATTCCCCTCCCCAACTTAACAACCCACCGTGGAGTCCCGGCCACTACCCAGACATCTGGCTCCTCCATCTTGCATGCAGGCCTAATGGCCAATTACCGGCTGCGCAAAGGGCCGTGGGAGCAAAGGCGGATTTATCGTTCGATGCATTCCAAGCCGAGATCTTCAGTCTATCACTACCACATTAAGGCATGCCGTATGAGACAGGAGGCCCATCAGGTTTAATTTGCTTTAACGCTACTTGAAAATGGCTATTAAAGACTCCCCACACGCCATGCTAGCGTTCATATTAACCGAAAGCAGAAATGAGCCTCGGCCTCCTCGTTTAGCGTCTTGCAATTACCACTGTCTTCCGAGGACGCCTTTAACAAAACAGCGTCCAAGTGCTCAGAGAACAAGGGTCAATACTAAAGTTATTTCCAAGTCATGCATTTTTTATAAACTAATTGACGTGCCTTTAAACGTTTCTTTAATTGTAGCTAATTTGGCGCTCTTTGAAGGGAAAAAAAAATCCTTCTCACCAATTACAATGTATCCTGATTAGATATTTGGATGAAATAGTAACAAATGTCGATGATGAAGACCTGCTGTTCAATGTTCAAGAAAGTTGAATGAACAACGAATGATGAGGAATCAGTAAAACACGCCTTGTATGTCTGCTCCTTTGGATTTGCTCCAGCTCAATCCCACCATAAAGTATGGACGGCATCTATGTATTTGAGGCGTTATTACTACAAATGGCCGGTGGCCTGACATGGATTACAAGCCTGGCTAATTGGACTGATTTATGAGAAAATCTAAACTCAATGTAGAGTCTTAATTAACTGAATCCTGGAGCACTTAAGAAGCCCACATGACATAATATGAGTACTCATAGACACTAGTGATCATTTGGTTTCCTGCTTCGTAATTAGCTCGAGTCCCACTGCCAAGTGAGCTGGAGGGAGATTCAAGACGAGAGCACTCTGTTGCCCTGGACAACCCGCTGCTTTTTCCATATTTCCAGCGACCTGTGTGTTGCCTCGCGGCACGCTCATCAAGCAGAAGGCTGGATGTACGAGCGGCCCAGTGCTCCCACACTACAAACACAACAGTGTTATCCATGTCAAATGCATTGGAGAAAGCCTGGGGGAAGTCCATATGGGGCCAATAGATGGACTCTCTCTCTTTCCCCCTCCTCTTTTTGCTGAGCAACTCCTCCTGGGAGGCCAATAAACAAAGAGCAAAGCTACAAGCTCATCACAAACACATACACACCCAGAGAACCTTTGTGTTTCTAATTTTACATTTATGCTCGCTTCTATTATTCACTGGTCAATACGGAAACATGCTCTTTAAGGATGATGTCATCTGTCTGCTAAAGTGTGGACCAGGCCAAACGTATCTCAACTATCGGCTGATGAAACAATCTCTCCTTATGTTTTCCGCCCCGTCATGGGGACACCGCGTAATTAATGTTTTGAAAGCTCTCCGGAGCCGTTTGCCGCTAAAAGACAAAGGAGAGCGCAATGAGATTCACATGGACACCTTTGAGCTTTTATGCACTTCCCTGCAACAGGTGACTTTGAGACAATTAACACCTGCGCTCCCGTCAGGCCCTCTGCTGCGAGAGAATGAAAACGAGCGTGCCGAGGTGTTAGAGGCTCGCTTCCACCCCATTTATAGGGTGGCTATTATCCACCCCAGGCATGTGGAGCCTAAAAATAACGATCAGCGAAGACAGCTGAAAATAAACCCTTTCACGTTTCAGCAGAGACAACCTGCTCACGCTCAGATACACATCCAGGTGCTGCTCGTGACGGCTAACACGCTTCCTCTGGTGTTCATCTGATGAAAGTAACAACGACGGCCATGCGGCATGATTTACATTTGTAAAACACCCTTATCCAGAGCAACTCTTTATAAATATCTCTCTTTATACACCTGAGCAGTTGAGAGTTCAGGACTTTGCCGACCATGGCAACTTGGTGGCGGTGGGGGGATTTGAACCTGGGATCTTCCAATCCGTAGTCCAATGCCGCAACCACTGAGCTACCCATACGCCAGAGTTCATAAACAAGCCTCCAATCAGGAGCGGGAATAGGTGACAGAACGTAATTCTGGCAAAGCAATGCGTCTGAAGGTCAGATTAGATTTTTTTCCGCGTCCTCAAACGACAATGAGCCTTTTCATAAGCGCTGCTCCGAATCCTCACAGAGACCCATTAATCTGAGGGGGATTCGTGTGTACATCAAAAGCTCTCCCTGTAGCTTATCCTTTGATTACACAGAAAACGTGACAAAAAAAAAAAAAAGATTCTTCAGCATGCTGTGCTGCCAGGTGTGCGCCACACTTTTTCATATTATTTACCCAGCAACCAGCACCTGAAACGCACTTTATTTTCTTTATTTCTCTCCATCACTCTTTACTCCCTGTTCCGCTCTTTTGCTCGATCTCTCCTGTGACAATGTCTAGTCCAGCTGTCACTTAATTTTTCTTTACGGGAACAGATAAAACTCTTAGTGACAAGCCTAGCTCTTAAGTCTCTCCGTTTTAGGAGTCACACAGGACTTGTTAGCGGAAAGCCTGGCTAAGGAGTCTTCACTCTTCTGCCTGCACCTGAATCCTCAGCCGTGTCATTTTTTTCCCCTGAAAAGTTCAGGACGAACGATTTATTTCGCCTCAACCTGGAGAAGATCCTTCTTGGCTTTTTTAATGGCAACATCTATCAATACGCTATTGTCTTATAAAAACGTCTCGAGCGGAATCATTTGACCTTTTTTAAGATTTTCAGCAGGCAAACAGGAACATTATGCTTCATAATATATCACTTGCTAGTAATTATTGTAATGTTGCCCTTTGCAGAGCTGATACTGACACTGTGGTGGTATAGAGGAATTTGCACAATTAAATGCTTGTAATTAAAATGTGATAAAGCTTATGGTGTAGTTTTACGCGCAGGATACGCTGTTAACTCTCACCGTTCTGATATCTCAGCACTGTCGAAGTTCCACCCAGTGGTATGGATGGAGTCTCCAGTTTCAGTGCTTTGTAGCCGTTGTGAATTTTCAAAAGCTAGAATTTTTTTTTTTAACATCATAAAAGAAATCAGGAATTGTTTTTACCTGCAACAACTTAAGTGAAAGTATGAACTATTTTGTTTCGGGGATGTTCCACAACATACTTACACAATCACATTGTTTTAACTTTATGCTAAAAAAGTTTAGCATAAACTCAGCGTTTAATAAGTTACAAGCTTGCAACCATTTTACATTTTTATTTATTCATTTATTTTTAGCTAGGGACGACACGAAGTAGTGGTTAGCACTGTGGCCTCGCAACTCGGGGTTCGATTCTCAACATGGTGGCATAGTGGTTAGGGGTAATTCGGTGGTTAAGGCATTATTAGATTACTGATCGAAAGGTTCAAACCCCAGCACAGGTTGGGATCTTGGCCCTTATATGTCAGTCGTCGTGTTAGCACTGTGGCCTCCCAACTCCAGGGTTGGGGTTCTCTTTCCATCATGGTTGTGGAGGGGTTAGCATTGTGGCGTGGTGGTTAGCATTGTGGCGTGGTGGTTAGCACTGTGGGTTTGAATCCTGCCTGGGGCTCGGAAGGTTTCCTCCCTAAACACATGCAGATTAGGCTAATTAGCATTTCCAAATTCCCCTTGAATTTTGCGCTTGTCTGCCCTGCATGGATTGGCACCCCATCCAGAATGTACCCTGTGTCACGTCTAAAGGAGAGGCAGAGTCTAAACATCATTAAATAAACAAAATGCACGAACATGAATACAGGAACTATGGCTGGGCGCTAACCATAAACTCAAACTAAGCAGATGCAAGACAAAGGAACCACCTCAAACGAGGACTATATACGATTACAACCATGTGATGGAGACGTGCGTGCTGGGAAATGGTAACTGAGGTCCATGACAACAGAAAAGTCCTGAAACACAAGTCACAAAGCACAAAACCCTAGAGACAAACACAGGGGGATCATGATACTCTGCCTAGTGCCTCGAGTCCTCTGGAATAGACTCCTGCACCCCTGTAGAGTATAAGCGGTTTAGAGAGTGACCGAGTCGTTTTTGCTAGTTAGTTGTAAAAGAAACTTAAACCAAGTACAACGTGGAAAATTCGACGTGTGTATCTTAAAACATGTGCCTTTTAGTACATATATCCGGCTCAACATGCAGCGCGTCCGCCTCCTGCCATGATACGGATCCATAAATCAGCACGCAGTAGCCAGGGCCGGCCAAACGCAAGCAGGCGCCGCATCGACTGGAAAGTTATGGGACGCTGCCGGAGTGAGTGCTGCACTACTCCTGCTGACAGCAGCACCCGCGAACGACTAGCACTTGCCGTTAACACCGAACGTCTTCTCCACGCTCGGCTCCAGACTTCAGCGCTCAATAAAAACAGTTCAAAGACGTGCAAGAGCACATGACGAGCTTAACGCCGCACCAATAAAGAGTGATTAGCCAAACCAGGGCGATGCCTGTGCCTAAAATTCATACCCGATGCATTATGTATTCCTGTTTCAGTGTGTGTGTGTGTGTGAGAGAGAGAGAGAGAGAGCGGATCAGAGGGTTTCTCTTAGAAGAAAATGTGAGTCAATGCCTCGAGACTATAGCGAGTCTGTTTTCCTAATTCACGATGAAAGAAATAGGAACATGAAAATGAAGGCGGAAAAAAAAAAACCCCAAAGTGTCATTTGAAATATCTGAAGTCTGATTGGGAAAAAATAAGAGTTCTGACCAAAAATAAGGGCTTACTCAAAAACAAAAATAAAACAAACTGAAATCAGTTTCTATACTGTAAGATGCGGGGTCTGGAGAAGCTCGCTTTTATGGGAAAATAATGAACGACTGTGTGGTGTGATGCAACCTGCATCACGAAAAGAGAAAACGCGGAAAGAGTTACGACCTTGAAGTTGATTGTTTTCCAAGGAAAGCACATCCCCTTTAGTAGCAGAATGCATCATCGCTTACGTTACAGCAGCGATAAACGCTCATTCCCTCGCCTGCCATGGAAAGTGAAAATCTTCAGGTTAAACACCTTCACTCTTTCCTGCAAAATCTCAGTCTGTAGTGTCAACTTACTCACGGTCTATAGATTTTTTTTTTTCTTCCCCCCCCCCCCGTCTCTGATTATTTTACAAAATTACATTGTTCATAACAGATTTTAAATTCTTCCTCTCCAACTCTTCATTTCGTTTCAATAGCCAAGCTTTCAATCCCTGAAATGTTTCCAGTTCAATTATCTCATCTCAAATAGCCCTAAAAGCTCTATAAATGCCCGGGATGACGTCTATTTTATCTGATTCTGTCCTTTGCTCCTGTCTGAACAATCCGCGTCAGGAGCCACTGCCCGGTGTAATTCGGGATAACATTTTATTTCCGAGTGCATCGTTTCAAATGAATAAAGTGTTGAGTGAAATCGAGTTAAATACGTGTGAAAGGGGCCAGAAGAGCTCTCAGGATTTCTCTTTGACAGTAATGATGCCGTTCCTCACTTCAGTGCAGCATATATATATATAAAACAAAGGGAAAAATATATAAATCAAGTGGCTTGTTTAATTGGCTGGCTGGATAACAGGCCTAATAAAGCAAACAAACCCATGATAGACATTGTAATGGACGCAGGGTCTGAAGGGGTTAAGGAAGACACACAACATACTTCCCACACACACTCATTAGACTCAGCCTGCATTTCCATCCACAAGCCTAAGTAACTTTGCTTTAGGCCTAGGACTGGACTGATAAAACCACAGAGACAGAAAGAAAGTCCTGCATTTGCCCTCGCGAACGAGAAATGAAAACGCATCATAAATCCCGCGAAACGGCCGCCTCTGATGCACCTGTCAGCGCCCTGGGGGTAACAGAGCGTCGAAATCCACCAGTGTATTTTCACCGCACAATGCATCGTTATTGTGCGACTGACCTCAAGCCTCGGAGACAACGCAGTCACTGCTGCACACACGGAGAAAAACAAGGCCTTCACATCGCAACACCGGCCCACCAGCAGCTGTCGTTTCCCCTCCACTTATTCAATTTGCCAGCGGAAATTTAATAGGCCGCACAAGGAAAACCGCTCATTTGCAAAAGCTACAAAGCCTCGCAGGCAATAATTATGTGAGCGGCTGAATTTACGAGTGCTCGGATGCTCTGTGAACTCCATCCGCCGAGTGGATGCGCCCGGGATTTAGCCGGCTTTCCGGCCCGACTTTGCTCACGCCGGTGTTGAATCGCTATTATCGCACGGGTTGGAAAAGCTCACGAGACTCGAATGATCAGCTATAAAAATCTGTCCCTGTCTATATTAAATCTCCCAATGCCCGCACGGCAAATCTCCTCTATCCACTCGCCAAGCTGCGGCGCGAAAAAACGGCCGGGGAGATAAACTCGAGCCAGCATGAACGCATTAGTTTCAAGATCAGAAACCACCCTTTTCAAACGTGGGGGATACACAACACCAAACACACACACACACAGTACAAACGAACGCTGGGAATAAACTAAACTAAAATAAAATAGAACATCGAGTTTTGATGTGTTCTCAGTCCCGGTTTTGTGTAAACCGTGCGTGGCCTTTGTGTGGGTAGGAAGGAGGGGTCACGTTCCTTTGTGGCCTCCCACCAAGAACAGACATAGAGAAACACACAAACACACACACACACACACACACACACACTTGTGTCTCAGCAGAATTCTTTCCACAACTGACCCAGCGTGAAGCTTTTTTTGTGGCCCCATAAACCAAGACATGCTCATTGTCCTGCCTGCACGTCGGCTAAAGATAAGTTAGCTATAAAACACTCGAAGGGCATGCTGTCATGGGAAAATAATCATCTCTGAGGTGGTGTGAGGCAGCCTGGAGTGACGCACCAACATCGTGACGTGACTTTCACATAAATCACATGAATTCGTTTACAATTGCAACTTTTCATGTATTAGTGAAGACTTTCTGACACTGGAGACTCCTTCCGAAAATGCCTCCTATAAAATATATAACATCATCATCATCATCATCATCACCATTACTTCAAAATCTATATGTTAATCTTTGCTAAAATAGAACATTAAAAAATCAGTTTATTATACCAGTCCCTATGCGAGTTGTTGCTATAGAAACAGTACCAAAATTGTATTAATTAACACTTTAAATGAATTCCTTTACATTTTCGGCGGCCCGTGAGAAACTCTCAGTACCAGGTCCAGGGACTATGGTTATTTGCTCAGCTGAAGAGAGAGGAGAGGGGGAAAAAAAAAAGTGTGTGTGTAAATCGTGTGACCAAGTTTCAAAGGAAAGAAACAACATCGTCACCTAGGTGAGCTTTCAAGCTGCTCAAACAGTCAGTGTCACCGGGTCCAGACGGCTGCTCTGCGTGTCACCAGGGAAAGTTCAGAGCGGCTGGCTGAACCGACGGACAGGTTCTGCTTTAATAGAAGACGACTACTGTTAAAGTTTAAGTGAGAACCTGCAGCCTCACTTGGCAAAGGTTAAAACATGTGTCCTTACCGAGGAGGGGAGAGAGGGGGGCTTACAGCATCATCAGAAAGGTAATTTTTATTTTATCCTAGGGGTTGCCATGTCGGATCGTTTGGTCCGCAAGATCTGGCACAGCTTTTCATGCCGGACGCACTTCCTGTCGGAACCCACCCATTTTCAAACTGGGCTTTGGCCCAGCACTGGATGCGGTGGCTGGGTTGTATAGGGCGTTGGGTTAAGGGTCTTGCCCAAGGACCGGGCAACGGTGACCCAGCGGTGGTGGGGCTCAAACCCCCGAGCAGCAATCCAGAGAATCACGAATCCGTAAAATTCCATTGGACCCGTATCTAATGCACACTGGTTGTTGGTCTTTCTGCTCGCTCCTGTCAAGTGGCCGCCATAGCAGACCATCGGATCATACAACTGGGCCCGGGTTTTACACCAGATGCCCTTCCTGACACAGCTCTCCCATTCTGTCCAGGCTCGAGACAGGCACTAAGAATCCAGTGGGTGGATTTGGGCTGGGGATCGACACCAGGCCTCCCGCATAGCAGATAAGAAGCCTACCAATGAGCCACCAGTGCTTTATTCCTACATTATATCTAATCTACGTACCTACGCTAAGTTCCTCAGCACCGTCTCAGCAGGCTATCAAAACATCCAAACATGATAACAGCGGTACATCAAAAGCCCACTATCTGAACATCACAGCGTTTAAAATAACTCCAATATCTCCAATCGCATACTTCTGTACTAAAATAGTAGGTAAAAATAGTATATTAGAATCCGTCGCCACACTTGTCTACTTCTGTTTGCTCGTGCAGGACTCCAGGCGTCTTACGGAAGGCTCTTCCCAAGAAATGATTAAAAATGTGTTTCATCGAATTGACTGTGTTTCAACGCATCCTGATTGGCCGAATAATTATCCGACAGCCGCTCTGAATGCAAGCAAGGCCGACTCACATGTTCAGTGTATATTAAAGCGCTCCCTTCAAATGCATTTTCGTCGCTATAGCAACAGCCTACTTGTATAGCGGATGCTCCACATAGACGATTAAAAATAGTTTTCTTTTTCCAGTAAGGAGTCTCCAGTGTCGATAGGTTGCAGCACTCATACGTTAAAACGATAAGGAAAGAAGGGAGATAAAGGGAAAGAGATAGAGAAGATGAGTGTGTGCTGGAGGAGTGGGAGTAGAAGAGGAACGGAGAGAAGGCTTTGCATACTTAATGAGCTGGATGCTTCTATGTCTTCCACCGCCAGGTCGATCGAATTCCCTTCTGGCGCTTATGCCGCGCTCACGACCGAAGGTACAAATTACGTTCCGTGAACAAGGACAATTATGGCGTTTCGCCGAACGCACGAACGCATACACCGCTTCGCTTAGAGCGGTGTTCTACAAAAGCAACAAGCATCAACAACCGATCGGGAAGAGCCCGCGTGTCATCTTAAAAACGCTTACCGCGCTCTTAAACTCATCTCGTCTCCGAGCGGCCCGAGCCGGAGCCCTTAGCGTTGGCGGGGAAACGACCCTAAGGCTGAGAGCCGGGATTTAATTCAGGCTGTGTCTCGTTTAGTGCAGGAGGAGAGGAACGTCAGAGCGGACCGCTTTAGATTTATGTTGCCATTTCGCTCGGTAAAGGATGTTAAGCAGTGCCCCTTCTGGCTAGCTGCCTCCTGCACTCCAGACCGTAATTGGACCGTACACATCGCAGACCGTGCAGATGTGGTCTATCAGAGTTTCCTGAGCTAGTGTACTGTATATTTGAAGCTGCTCGCCAAACACACACACACACATACACACGGACTGTAATGTTTCCTGCTCGGGGTCTCTGGTTTGTATCACGGTAAATAATGACGCCAGTAGAGCTGATACGAGGCCTGGTGACATCAGTGTAAGATGGAGGAACGTGTTTAACTTCACCTAGCGCTCTGGAAATGGCAGCCGGTCAATCAATAGAGCTAAAAATAATCACACAGAGATAACGCTGTATTCTAAATACGGACAAGGCCCGTTTTCTGGATGTTGATTGGACCGTAGGTGACCAACGAGGAAGTGACAGAATATGCAGAAATGAGATCTTGTCTTTTTATGTGATATAAAACGTGCATTGTGACATCATTGATCGATATTATATCGTCATCTGTTACTTTGCATTATAGCCTCTCATACTTTCATTCCTTTTCCTATTTTTTTTTTGGGTGGGGGGGGGACTCGGCACTGCTGTAAATTAAAGCGCGCCCTTGATGTGTTCTCTCCAGATTTAAATAAATTAAATGAAATGAAAGATCACAGAGAGGGAGGCACTGACAAGTGAGGTCTCCAGAGCTGGGGATGAAACTCCTGGAAACCTTCCAGCAAACACACACACACACACACACACACACTAATACACACACACACACACACACGCACTCATACACAAGATCTTCTATTACATAAATCAACGTGATGCTCTCTCTGTCTGGTGGAGGCTTCCTACTCGATAGCCTCTCACAGGGGAATTAATGGACGAGCAACAGAGTAACCCGTCCAGCTTTGTCAGAGTTTCTAGACGTGCTAGACGACTCGAGGGAAAGAGGAACCACTCCTAGCTTCGCTGCTACGTTATCCTGAAGTATCTCTCTCTCTCTCTCTCTCAAACCTGAATCCGGGGACCGACATCAATTATTCTCCATCAGTCATTTATCTGGCGTAAGAGCGACAGAGGAGGTCAGCGCTGAAGGTCAGGAGGCCAGCGCGAACGATCCATCAAGGAAGAGAACAGTGTGAGAGGAAGAAAGAGAGGGAAAAAAAACAGGGAGGGGCTGAGTAAAAAGGGCTGAAGACAAGAGGGGAAAGAAAGGGAAAAAGAAAGGAAGTAAGAAAGAGAGAGGAACGTGCCCACACGGAAATGCTGCTGTGAAACTCAAGCCCCGGGTGGGAAATGTTTGATCGCGGTTTCTGTGCCTCCTGGGGAGGAAGTGGACCTTTGTTCGTGTGGTTACTGGATAAGGGTCAATTACCATCATCTCCCACTTTCATTGTCACCTCTGCGCCAGGGCTAAATCGGTCCCAGCTTGAAAAAAAAGCAAAGGATTTTGGAATATCCGATGGGTTTCTGCAGTCGTCCTTCCTGCTACGCTGCATACGCCTTCATCATACAATTTCATTAAATCTGTTGCCTGTCTTTTACTGTCATCCTGCATCCTTATTTGGCCTGGTATCCTTCACTCCATCGTTGGGCTTTCTCTCCCCTTAATCCACACCTGGCTTGGTTCATAACAGGAAGCAATTACCTGATGAGCTGAATCAGATGAGTGGGAGAAAGACAAAAACATTCCAAGAGCAGGGATTGAGAAACCACAGACCATGCCAACCGCCATTTCTGACCTCCTCCTCCTCCTCCTCCTCCTCCTCCTTCTTCTCCCCTCCCCCTCATTCTCATCCTCCTCCACCACCTCTTTCTTCTCCTTCTTGTGCTTTTCCAGCAGATGAGCTCACTGTTGATTTATTATAGCAGCCCCCGACCTGCGAGTGTCATGCACAGAGATCCAAACGCTACAGGAGCCAGGCGGTGCCAGTGGGGAAACCTGATGCCTAATTCAGAGAACAAATACTCGTGCCAAAGAGAGCCACACCCTGCTCTGAGCGTGTCAAAGAAACCACAGTTTAAAAAAAAAATAAATAAATAAAAAAAAAAGATATATAGAGAAGAATAGGATCTACTGGTATTGAATTGTTTCCTGCTTAATGTAATTTTTGGTGGAAAAAGGAATAGACCATCAACCTGCCCAAAAATCATTGAGATGTGTATTAGGTGGGGGTGTAAAAGAGAAAGATCAAAGGAGCAAGACGCAAGAGGCATGGAAATAATCAAAACTGAGAGCGACCAACAAAGCACCCAGGCACCAGATCAATCGGAGCAGTAGGGTTCAGACTGTGCAAAGACGTCCCTCAAGCCGATCCAGCACCAAGCGGCAGGGTGCAAGATAAAGAAACATCAAACGGCATGAGGTTAGAGATCATCCATGAACATCTGCAAGGACGTACTATATACGGCAAATATGAGGCAACGCAGAGCACTGGAAAACCGCAAAGCTCCCACAGACCTTGTGGGACTTCCATATCTGAACAGATAAACAAGTCGTCGAGAAGCAACCGGACATGGCGATGAAAGATAGAAGTTAACCAAATGTACAAGGCTAGAGAAATATCAGGAAGTGGAAGAAGGTTAAATCCAAGGTTGCCGCGGTGATGATGGCAGCGCTCAGATGGATACGCTCAAGAGTCCAAGATATCTACATTTACATTTACATTTCTGGCATCTGGCAGACAGTGTGACAATGTCTGCGTCTCAGTTAAAGAAAGAACACGAGTGAGAACCTATTTAGAAAGGAGTGCACCTCGTCGTTCAATGTGTCGCAGGAATCCATGTTGCTCAGATTAAAGGGCTAGTTTAGATTTTTTTTTTTTTTTACATTTCTTTCCCCCCCAAGTCTGTCTTAAATCAAAATTGATTTGATTGATTTTCTTTCCCTGGACACTAGCCGTATGGCTCCAGTTCCGCGTAGCCATATGGCTAGTTTTGGTTAGCCCTATGGTTTGTTCCGGTGAAAGCAATACGTTTTTATTAGACGTGATAAAGACTTTATGAGGCAGAAGCTCCAAATGAGTCTCGGCTGAATTCTGGGACGCATTTTTGCACGAAACAAGGGTTGGGGAATTCGGCCCCGGTTACTATTCCGAGCGGCAAACTTCACGGTCAGTGTACAGAGCGCACAAACGTAGACCTGTGGTAATGTACGTATATGCACCTCCATTCTGATTTATGAACATCTTCCAAACTATCGTCTTTTTATGGTCTGTTTATTAACTTTACGTAATGTCTGCAAAAAAAAAAAAAGAAAATGCAAAGATGATTTAAAAGCATTCACATGAAGATGTGGTAGTAGAGGAGATTTCGAAATCTCCAACATTTCCGCTAGCAAATGCTGTAAAATGAAAAAATGACAAATGCACGGATTCATAAGTGTGGGCTGACGACGAGGTTCTACTCGTCTATTTGGTGTTTGTCCCACCCACGTGAAAACAATGAAACTGGAATAACCCCGTTCTTGTGCAAACAGAAGAAAAAGAAGCGACTTTTTTTTTTTTTAAATATCCATGTACGTATGGGGCCGGCCTCATGACTCTCTCCAGAAGAGCTAAGGGAAGCTGAGAGAACGGCGCCTTTACACTTTAACGACTTCGCCTTTATTTTCGAAGTACAGTAAGTACGTAGAAAGGAAAACAGAAAGATCGAAAGATAAAGCGCAGTCAGAGACATCGAGATGGACCGAGCGAAAAGGACGTGGAAAGAAACAGAGGATGAAAGAGCGCGCACAGGAGACAGAGAACGAGGACGAATTAGAGCGGTCTAAATAAAAGGGACATTGAGTTGCTCGGCGGACTGGCAGCTCAACAACGGCCGAGCAGTGCATACTGGGCCTCTTTGTAGAGGAGGAGACACAAGATCAAGCCAAACAGTCTTCACCCCTCACAGAAAAAGAAAAAAGAAAGAGAGAGAGTGAGAAGGAGTAGGGAGAAAAAACACACACACACACACACACACACACACATATACACCAGAGAAAGAAATGAGGAGGAGAGAGAATACACAAGGAAGCTCTTTGCTAGAATAAACATTTCTGCGCAAAGTGTTGATCCGCTGTCTGCCAAGTGCCAGGCTGCTCTCTCTCTCTCTCTCTCTCTTTCTCTCGCGCTTTCTTTTGTCTGCCGCTTCCCTCCCCCATCGACTCCGACTGGAGCAGAAAGCCAGGTCAGCACTGCTATTTCTACTCCCTCTCATTAGACGTGCAGGTCGTAGAACTCTCCCTGCACAGCAGCGTGAAGGTAAATCAAATCCGGCCCACAAACCCGGAGTGGCGTAGAAGGGACCTCGTTGTCTCTGTGTGAGAAAGAGGCAGGTCTGTACAAGAGAAAACAAGCGAGGCACAAATGGGGCATATCAGATGTTCATCCCATGATGTCGTCCACTCCTGCGGTGACACAGGTGCATTTCACAATCACATAACCGACAAAGAGGCTTCATTTTCATGAGCAGACACTAGACACTAGAGCTGGAAAATGACTGTCATCTCAGGGTGTGCAAAATTATGGCTTGTGGTGAGAGCATCTGAGATTAAGTGTGTGTGTGTGTGTGTGTGAGAGAGAGAGAGTGAAAGAGAGAGGAACTACAATACAGTGGTGTTCAGAGGTTGCTTTCTTCCCCTGAATGCAGCACTGCCTAAAAGGTGTGATGGATCATGTGAAATTTGACCAAGTGGCAAATGGAGTGGGGGTGGAATTGGGGTTTGGGTTTGGGGGGTGGGGGGGGTGCAAGTCTTTGCACTTGACAGGACTCTCAACGGACACAAACCTGCCAGCCTTGTAGGCCGAGAGAGCTGAGGCGGGCTAATTATATGCCAAGGGCAAACAAGCGCACACCAGACAACAAAAAAAAGAAGGTGAAGTAGATAAAAAAAAAATAATAATAAAAATGAAAGCCAGAACCTCATTCGGCTGCCTAATGTCAGTGTCACTCACGTTCTCTGCTTGTGATAACGAGACAGAGAGAGAGAGAGAGAGAGAGAGGACACATGCGAGCCAACATTAATGCTAACAGCTTTATCAGTACCGGGACATTCCAAACGTCCTGCACCAGGCCCCAGGCGAGACACTGTCCAGACGGCCTGCTCTGATAAGAATGAGAAAGCCAAGGTGGTCAAACGTGAATAAAATCATAGCTCGTGAAGCTCTCTAAAGGTCGCCGACCTTAAAAGGCGTTCCGCAATTAGCCATCCTGGCCTCGCCACTTTTAACGCGTTAAGGTCGGGATGTGTCACAAATACTTGGTGCTGAAACAAGCTGCCAAAAGGTATGAGGAAGTGACATGGGGCATTTGACAAGTGGGGCCCATTTGTTTAGCACTGATAGGTATAAAGGTAGCTATGTGTGAAGTAAAAGATATTATTCATACTAAAATGCACTGAGCAAAATGTTCACCAAAAAATAAGACATTTGAAATTGCACATTTTATATGGCCAGTTATATGCATGTTACATCTTTAAGAGCTACAACAGCTTAAAGGCATCCTGATCTTCAAGACACCCATTTCACAATAAGCTCATCTTTTCTGTAATAGATGCTACGACATAAAATTATACGGCTGACATCGCAGGCCGTAGCGACTCGATACATGTCAGATGACCGTGAGGTCGATAAACTCAATAAACTGCAGCCTATAAAGAGCATGTCTCAAAGGGACAGCACTTCCATGCTAGCTTACAAATATCTCTAAATAATTCCGCGCAATAAAACTTGTTTTAAGACGTTTTAAGATCCGCCGTAAATCACTTCCTCTACGTTCTACCATTCGAAACGCAACATCTGTCGTTTTAAGGAGGACGGAATAAAACTCGAGGACGTGAAGCCATATGGTCCATCACGGCAGAACTTGGACCAAATGCTAGATTTGGGAGTAAATTCAGTCTAGGATTAAAACGTCAGCAATGGGTGCGATGATCTCCCCAGACAAGAGTAGAAATAGTCTACAAATAGACTAGAAATATGATCTGAATATTCATGCTACTTCACAAGTTTCTGATCGAAATCACAACACATGAATAATACATAGCGGTACAAGGATCATCATGCAAAGCGAACGTGTTAACAAAGCGTGAGACGAAGCACTGGCACATTTAACAGGTACACTTGCGCTCAAGTCGCAAAGAAAAATGGTTAGTCATTAGATGTCCTTTTTTCTTCTTCATTTTTTAATTTTAAAAGACCCTGCAAAATAGTGCTTGCGATAGACATGGCATATTAGAAGTCAGCGCACGAAAGAATGGCATGAGCAACAAGATGTCATAAATTTAGCCACAGGGGTGCGAAGGGTGTTTGTCACAACACTGTGCGATGAAGAAGCAGTGGCCTGATTTGAAACATCCATCGGCGTGATCCGAGAACTGAAATGCAACCTTCATTACAATGTATTGATCAAACCAAAACCCCTGGACTCATCAATCTGCTTCCTTCTAGCTCAAGAAGCGAATAACACCGCGAGTGCAGTTAGCAGTTCTGCTCCTGCAACCCTAAACATGGAGCCTTTATGTCCAGATGTAGAGACTTTACTAAAAATCTGCACACATTCAGAGAAGAGAAACAAGAGAGAGAGTCAGAGCAACAGAGATCAGCTCCTGATTCAGCGGCTTTATTGGGAGCTCTGTAAGCTGAAGTCATGGATCTCGTTTCTCCCCCATGTCTTACAGCGTGTCACATTTGGAATCAAAATCAAATCCATCTCCCGCTGATACTGCAGTTGTTTTAAGCGCGAGGATGTGCAAGGCCACATGTCTACCATCCATCTTCTGACTACGTAAAGCCTGACAACAACACGGCACGGGTCCCCGGCCCGATGTGATCAGGCCCCGCCGAGTTACCGTTCTCTCCTCCCCAGCCAAGCCGTAGTCACGTCATTGGAGAATGTCCCTGCATTATGTGATTTAAGGTCACTTGCTCATCTATAAACCAAACACAGGCTTTGTTGGATGAAGAACATGCCTCGAGGGGCATGGACCCCGAGCCAGATTTACAGCGACTAGGTCGTAAGGGTCATGCTTGGCCAAACACTATTCTCTAAATAGTCTAAAGTGGTTCAAGGTGTACCAGAAGCTGCCGTAATGGGGCGTGCAGACATCACAGAGATCCGTAACAAGCCTTCATGCTAATGTTCTAGAGATGGAAAAAACATGAAGAAAAAAAAGTGAATGCGATGCCAAGTTGATTTTTTTTTTTTTTTTTTTTACTAAATAAAGCTGGATTCTTTATGGTCCCTGTTTAATCCGTTCACATTTAATTTAGTGGGATTAAGTAAACAATTGGTGTTTCTGGCCATTTGCATTAGAAGGACTCAGTTGTGTTGGAAAAATCCCAAAGGACCATATTAATTAAAGATTATTCAAGAAGTTGTTTACTGCACTTCTTAATACACTCAACACACTGACTTCCCATTGATAAAACTGGTCACAATTCATATTTCGGTGCCCGTCTTTTAGATGCCTTTTAGAAACACCAATACGGTATCCTGACCTACTCTTGATTACCTTTACAAACCTATTTACGCTTGCATCAAGCCATGACAGGACTATTGAACGATTATCATTTTATGTCCCACTAGTCTGAACTGAATGTAAGAGAGAAAAATAAAATAAAAAACTGAAAAAAGAGTCCAGTTACGAGTAAGCACCTCTTGCATGAGGCAGCATTGACTCTGGCTGTTTCAATAAGATTGTGAAGTCAGTCAACTGTAGCTTCTCCGCTTAAAAATGTGACCCCGGTTGAGAAGGTCTCATGCTCACCATGGCCGCATACCCCCTTCCCTCTCTATTTCTATCTCTCTCTAAACGCACTGGAACGCCGCAGACCGGGTTTGAATCCACACTCTGTCCTTTTTCGCCATGCTAGGAAACGCTTCATTAGCAATAAAAATGCAAGCCATGGACGAGAGCGGTGGAGGGCGAGGAGAAATGAAAGCAGGATGGATGGCTTTGATGGGGTGAGGGGGAAGGGTTGGTGCGGGTGGGAGGAGGCGATGCTGGTTGGCGCCTTGAAAGTGTACTCCGTTCAATTAGGCTTTGGGGAATATTCATTAACCCAGTTTTAGGAGCGGATAGCCGTAATGGCTGGGCTGAATCATGATGCCATGGGTAAAAACGAGAACGGCTTTAAAAGGTAGGCAATTACAAAGCATCAGCGGTGCATCAGGATCTATTAAAAATAGCCACGAGGAAACCTGCTGCAAAGAGCTGTAATGGAGTACATTTAAAGAAGTAATGGCTCCCTCGGCTTATCAACTATATAAAGAATGAGATAAGCTTATCTGGAGCACTTGATGGTGCCTTTAAGCTTCTAGTAATGGTGGTTATCTGTCTGTCACAGGGATAACTCATACAGAAAGAACTCCCTTCTTTACGGAAAATTTACGGCAACTTTAGTGTTGTTAATCAGTTCCTAAAAAAAAAAAATGTTCTTGCCTCTGTGATGTATCGGCAAAGCTCCCTGCGTTAGCCGGACAAGACCGTCCGTTACCTTCTGCCTATGTGTTAAAATCCTGAGATATGAGCAACGTGCATCATCACACACGTGTTACATATTTCCAGACCTGCTCAGCCATCGGCGCCGATGCCCATGTTACAAAGCAACAAGCGGCAAGTCAGTCCAGAGTTATTTCAATCATTATTTACAGCCTCCAGGCTGCAATTAAGCAAAGTAATGAATGTGGCTGCCCCCCCCTCACCACACCATTACCACCACCCTCCTCGCACTAGCCTGGCATGCTATTAATCCTGCCTCACCCAGCCATGAGGCTCTCGCAAGAAAAAGAGGGGGAGAAAAAAAAAACGGCAGCCACTCCTAGGAAACATATACGAGGCAACTGAGATGTCCACGATAATATTTATAATATGAAAATGCTCCCGGTAACATGGCACCACGAAGACTGAATGCGATGGCTGCATGAGCTGGAAGATTGTGAGGCCTCTCTTTGGGAGCTCACAAAAAAAAAAAATCGGCGCCCTACGGGGGGCCGCCATTAGTGGATGGTGTTTCATTAGCACGGTCTCTGGCCATTAGCCTTCCTATCGGGGCTGACAAACAGGCAGAAAGGTAGAGCGGACGAGATCCGGAGCTGAATTATGAAGGGACTTTCAATGCTCGTACGGTATAATAGGTTGGGAGGATGTTGAAGCCTGCCTGATAAAGAGAACGTTATGCACTGGTGGCCTTGAGCCTTGCTTATTGGATGATCTTCCAGACCTTGTAGAATGCGACGTGCCCCCATTGGAGGAGACTGAATAGTGGGGGGAGTGGAGTGAGTCGAAAGGGTAAAGAAAGCAAATGGTGACCTCTTAACCCATGACATTCTCCTTCCTTTCGCCCTCTCGCTCTCTCATTCTTTACAGCTCGCCATCCTCGCCCCTCCCCCGCGTCTCTTCATCTGCCTGAGACTACCTCACGCCCCGCACACGCATGTGATATCTGTAGCGAATGTGTGAAATCCAGCAGCAGCTCCCAGAGCCACTCTAATCAAACGCAAGCCCATAGATGGAGCTAACACCATGGTGAGGCTTCTCCGAGGCAATAATTACCGACTGCGCTGCATTTGGGAGCAGCGCATCAAGACACCGTCAAACCATTTACCGAGCAGCTGGATATGGACTTCATTCACACCTTCATCTAAGGCAGTCAGGAAGGTATCAGGATAGCATTGTTCCAAGCAGGCTTCACTTTTAAAACAAGGAGCATCTTTTGCCCTGAGGGCTGATTTGTAATGACAAAAATCAAGCGATTATATGTATGTACAATCGAATTTTCTTCCCCGGTACCAGCAGATATTATAAAATCCAGCTCCAGTTGTTTAGATTCAGTGTTCCTAATGCTTCTTCTGTCTCAATTCAACTCAAAATCTAATGAACTCCACATTACATTCTTTTGATTTTCATTCATAAGTACAAATTGCGAAATGCGTCCATGTTCAACCTGGAAGTCATTTTAACACGTAATGGTTTTCTTCTTGATCTCAGAGCCTCGCAAGCCGTGTAAGACAAGCCCGTAACGAGCTGCATTTCCCGGGAACGGAGAGAACGGACGCTGCCTTCATTTCCCAAATGGACAGTGAATGGCTTTCAAACAGTAGGTGCGTTGGACACGCTCAGCGATCATAAAAGCTCCAGAAGTCATTCTAAGATGTTTTGCGAGCTTGGGGTTTTAACGACAAGGATGCTACTCTGGAGAATAGAAGAAAGGAATGCTTTTTTTCTTTCTTTCTTTTTTTCCTCATCCTGGCTCGCTTTGGCAGGTACTTGTGAGCAGCATGCATGTCCTTGTTTTTTTTTTTTTTTTTTTTTTTGCTTTGATGTCACTAAAAAGATATCTGGTAACATAAAGGTACGTCAGTAAAAAGTATTATGATACGATTGTTCTTCTGATCAATTGTAAACTTGAATGTGGTTGGATTTAATTGAATTTCTATCAATGAGTTTCTATGGCAATGCTCTTCAATCCAAGCTGGCTCATGTAGCTAGATAATGCCGCTAAAAATCGCCTAGCAAGCACTATAAAGACCAGGACTAGTAGAGTAAAAGCCAATTGCGCTTTTCATGGGCACTATTTCAACCTGGGAAACCTAGGCTAAGGAATATGGTAACGTTTTTTGCGTTATCGTTATCGAGATACAGTGTATAGCGTGGTCTTAGAAGGGTATCGACGCTGATCAACTTAAAATCGAGATACAATGCTTAGAAACATGATTCCTCCTCCAAACGCTGACAATCACAAAGTCCTTTGCTACGAGGGAACCCAAACTTGCTTATCCTGCTTTCCACCCATTTTTCCGTTGTTTTTTTCTTCCTGGCAATGAAACACACAAAGTGGAAACTCTACAGGCTTTTTCAGAAAAGCTCATTTTTGTGTGTGTGTGTGTGTGTGCAACTCGCTGATTAGAAGCAGAGCTTGAACTTTTATTGGTGTACAAACCAAACAACATGGCTTTTAAGCCCACATAACAGTGTGGCTAATTGGTAAAACATGTCTGAAGCTTGTTTTCACCCACCGTAGATCAGAACCACACGTGGAGCTGATGGGATACACGTACACCCTCATATACGCGCACACACACACACACACACACACACACACACACACACACACACACACACACACGCATAGGCACACAGGAATAAACCAAACACCTCATAAAGCGGCAACACATTTTCACATGAGCACAAAGGACATTTGATAACTTACTCTTTGAGTAGCTCTCTCTCTCTCTCTCTCTCTCTCTCTCACACACACACACACAAACCTTCCATATAAAGAAAACCTACTCTTGTGTTAATGTTTGGTTCCAACCAAGATGTTAAAACATCCCTCAAACACACACACACATGCACACACAGATCACACCGTGGTACCTTACAAACAACCAACACATGTTCTCATATGCCAGAAAGTACATTTGATACCCTGACATGCACTTCAAAGCGCACACACACTCACACACACACACACACACACAAGCATGGCCTTGAGCCCACGACAAGCTTTTGTGTGATTTATTATTTGTTTATTTGTTTGTTTTTGTGTTGATGTTGTGTTTACCGGTGAGAAGCGGCTGTGCCTCTGGTAGGGTTTCAGGCATGGGTGCGTCGTAAACGTCTTCAGAGAAACCAGGCCTGCATGGTACAGAGCTTCTGCCTTCCGTGCCAGTCTGCAAAATCACAAAGTGACTCATCAGTGCACCATTAACATTCCCTAACCTGTGGCCCTTAACCCCTCAACAAACACACACACACACACACACACACACACACATATATGAATACCCCCCCGCCCACACACACACACACACACACACAGAGACACAAGCAGCACCTGTTTTATAACGGGACAGTGAGTGTAATTAGGCTAATGAGGCTGGCGAGGTTAAGTGTTCTACTGCGGAGCGTGGCAGGAAACGAGAACAGCAGCCGTTTTGTTTTCCACCGAGCTTGTGGGAGGGCCAGTGATCGATCGGCAGCATTAGATCTGCCCATGGCTGTTCGACACACAACTGCTCCATCTGAATAGTGGCCTTGGTTCGAAAAAAATAAAAAAAAATAAAAAACACACAGACACACACACACACACACAGGACTTGTGAAGCGTTTTCTTTTTAATTGTAACAGGATTGGGGAGCGTGCGTGCCCAAGTTCTTTCAGACTTCTCACTGACCTTTACACCAAATTGCCCCAGAACCCAGCAGCACTCTCATACCCCCCCCCAACACACACACACACACACACACACACACACACACACACACACACACACACACAAAATCACCATCACTCCATGGTCTTAATACAATCACTTTTGTGAGGGGCCCTAAAGGAATGCGAGCTCCAGAGTAAGACAGCGTCACTGCTATTCATGCCTCTCTTTCACTCCACGGAATTTCAATGACAACAAGGCGAGGGAGGACAATGGCTGGTTATCACAGAGTTACCAGGACACGTTATACACTACTACGCATGGGCTGGGGAACTGACTCAAGATGCTCTTTATTAGTAATCAGACTGAACGTAAACGGGAAAAAAATAAAAGAAGATTAGCGAGAAGGAGGGAAATTCTTAACTGATTTTACCTACATCAACGCTTTTTTTTTTTTTTTCTTTTTACTGGCAAAAAAATCTTTGTTTATAGTATATAAAGCCCATATATATATATATATATATATGAACCTACATACACCTACTATATAAAGCTTTCATTTACAGTTCATTCATGCACCTACTACAATATATCAATGAAAAGTATTACTTATTATTAACCATGACAGATTAGTTAGGGTGGGGGGGGGGGGTATTGGGGGGTTGGATTTCAAATGTGTCAGCCACCCTAGAGGACATTTAATATCGTTTACACTGAAGTTCTGGAATTTTCTTCACAATCAATAAAGTATCTATCTGTCTATCTGAAGAGTGTCCATGTGACAGAGCTCATGACACTCAGAACATAACTCCATTAAAGATATCTCATAAGTAAAACATAATGAACTTTATAACAGTTTTGGAGAAATGATAAGGAAAAAAACGGTACACACACACACACACATAAAATCACAATGATGCGTTATGGTGGATGCAGTGCGCAGAGGGAGAGAGAGAGACATCAGAAAGTCCCGCTTAATACAAAGTATTAAAAGACGGATAATTGATCCACACACACACAACACACACACACACACACCGCAGCAGCAGCAGCACCGCGTCTCTGTCCCTGCGCGCGCGCGTTTGCGCAGTGTTCTGAGCACGAGCAGCATAAAGGCATAAAGAAGCGGCAGCTTTCATTCCCGTTACCTGGAGTGCTGTCAGGAGGAAGAGCAAAAGGCCCGAGCTAAGCTCCATTGAGACACTTTATCTCGTCCCTCGAATTCGTTTCTATCTCCGCTTGAATCCCGTGATAAAGATCCCGCTCGGTTCTGGGCTGCGCGCGTGCCGCTGAATGCGCATGAAGCTCTCGTGCCGCCCGTGTATCCGCTCCGAGCGCGTCGCTGGTACTGAGGCTGCGACTCCGCTACACAGAGAAAGGCAGAAAACTCGCGCACACACACACACACACACACAACATTACACACTCACAAAGCCAGGATCCTCTCTCAAACACGCCCCCTACGGGCCGCTACCGATTTCCTCTCAGACAACACACAGCATCGGGGCTGATATAAAATCAAAAATAAAAATAAAAAAATTAAATATGTTATACACATAATACAATAAATGTGTTTGGCCAAAGAAGCTACTTCTGAAGTGACCAATCTTGCTTCCCTAAACATTGTTGTAGATATGATTGTATGTGTGCCTCAAAAATGGCCGTTTTTCAGCGTCATACTGTCTCGCTTCTGACAATAATCATTTAAAATGTCAATTATCCATATTTCTTTATGAGTATTAATACCCAAATTGACCGGTGAAAAATCTTACTTAAATTAAAGCATTTCGTGCAAATTTTATTATTTTAACCCTCAAAAAAAAAAACTGTAGTGTCCGTAACCCGTGTCAAATTTATGTCGCAATATTGTAACGATTTTAGACTGTTTAGAATAATTTCATTACGGTTGCTTTCTCAGGTTTATGTCGATCCATGTGAAATCTGAACTGCCCAAGTTTCATCTGATTGACAGTTAAGATTTGAATTTTTCTTTTTAAATAAACAGACACGACATCAAAGGGAATTAAATTGTATTTAGTGTTTCAAATGTGTTTCCTTTAATGTGATAAAAACACAAATGGGTTAGCATATTTATATATACATAAAAAAGCATGAATTGGGAGAAGTATTAAGAAATGTTAAGTATTATGAAAAATTAAGTATTATAAATTAATTTAGGTGAGACACTTTTTTTGCACCAATACCATCTTTTCTTTCTTTCTTTTTTTCTTTCTTTCTTCCTTTCTTTCTTTCCTCCTTTCTTTCTTTCTGTCTAAGGTCATATCTAGACCAGATTAATGAAAAGCATCCTTCCTTTCTCATTTCTCGCTTCGTACTCCATTCCGGTCTATTCATCTGTTGCATTCCTCTTTCTTTAATATTTTCTTTAACCTTCTTCAAATTCTCAGCCTTCTTTATTTGGGTCCATTTTTTTTTCTTCTCATTCCTCATTCATTTCTTTATTGATGTCTATAGAAGTCAAGGTAGATTTGATCCAAACAAGTGCAATTAAAAAAAACGTGAAGGTCCAGTTCTTATTTTCTTACACATGAGCCAAATAAGCTGCCTAACATGACTGAATGTGGAGTGAATCTTTTAACGCTTAATAGTTTTATTATAACTGCATTTGAAAAGGAGGCGATTCACGGTGATGGTTTTGGCCTGTACGTATACACACTCTGAACAGTTGAGACAGCAGATTGGAATTCGCCATGGAGAGAACAAAGGCGCATTTCTCTCCATGGTCATCCTGTTTTTATTGTTGACTTTGATCGAGATCAAATCAGTGATGGTCTAAGAAAGATTTTTTCTTCTGATCTAATATTTCCAGCCATGTAGCTCCGCTCTGGTCTAATGAACTGCCTTTATCGTTTATTAAACGTTTATGTAAAAGCATGTGATTGGATGAATGAGAGGATTGTACACACAAATCATGATGGTTTGTGTGTTTGAAGTGCTCCGCCACAGAAATAACTGAACAACCGTCTGAACGATAATGAATGATAATACTGTAATTTATAGGTTTTTAATGCTCTCAAGCACACACTGTAAATCTGACTGCTAAAATGTGCTTCTCAAAGAGGATATTGACCTTATGACTCTAGTGGAGCCACTCCACGACCTCTCCGTTCAGTTCAGTTCGCATCGCTCACTTATCAGTTCCTAATGCTGTATCTCATATACGTCTCTTCTAACACAGTTATCCAGTGTCATGAGGAAAGAAATGTGTAACCTGATATGAAGCCGATGAAACATGAATCAGTACCCAGAAGTGATGTATAGTAACTGATGACTCGGATATGAAAATCAGCCACTAAAACACAATAGCCATTAATTCACTTAAAACTCAATCAGAAAATAAATATGTATTTTTTTTTTTTCAGATTCTACATCACTGGTGTATCTGTATGCATTTTTGAGTTCGAGACAACCTTAGCCGAGATCAGAGACCAAATGCAATGCAAGTTGGGACCAGGACCACATATGGCTGAGGACCAAATGCTAAGATATGTTAATTTGCTAATTGCAGTTACCTTCCTTACCTGATGCAAATTTTCTCCGGAGTGACCTAAAATATCAGACTTCACAGTGACTTATTGGTGAGCCCTGTCACCTCACACCTCCAGGGTCGGGGGTTTGAATCTCACCTCCAGTTTGTAGGGTTTACATGGTGTGTCCTTGTGATTGATAGGTTTCCTCCTACACTAAAAAAAAAAAAAAAAAATGTGGTTGATTAGAGTGTGTGTGTGTGTGTGTGTGTGTGTGTGTGTGTGTGTGTGTGTGTGTGTGTATGTGTGTGTGTGTGTGTGTGTGTGCGTTTTTGCTTTTGCCCTCTGATGAGCTGGCACCCCATTCATTCATGTGCTCAACTAAAAGAAATAGGCTCTAGAAACCGTAGAAAGGATAATCAGTATAAACAATACATTGGTAGCTGGATGGATGGATTACTGCGCTAAGTTTGACTAAAATTAATATTCAATTTAAATCTTCACCAGGATCCTGGATAACTGAAATCTGCCAATCTTTCATCTACAATAGAAGTCAATCGCTGGTCAAATGTATCTACTATCATTTCTTTTTTGTTCAATAAATAATGCATTTACTGCATTTCATTGGCCCTGAACATGTATTCTGCGCAATGAAAATGAGGTCTAATCGAACCTAATCTAAATAAGGGAAATTATGAACTTTAAATCCATTAATCTGTATATTGAAGGACTTTATTATCCACTCTTGAATTATAATGGCAGTGTAAATGAGTGCTTTAGGCAAATTGCTGTAAGCTTGGATTTGCGTACAGTTGATATTAGGCAGTGTTAGTACAGTGATATTTGTGTGTGCTTCTAATGCTAATGCTTAATTAGCAATTAATAAAATCTTTCAATAAAAAAAATAAACATTGCAAGCGTTTCACATCCCCTCTCTACCCAGAGTACTGTGCAAAAGTCTCGATCGAGCCTCATTTTTTTCATCCTTTGCTTCCAAAGAGCTTTGTATTGTAATGTAGTCTTGAGCAATAGTTCTCCCGGCTTTCTGAAAGACTTTTTTTTTTTTTTTTTTCAGTCCACTCCCTGTACATGACCAGTTTCAGAGGAATAGTTTTTGTTTGTTTTGACCTATAAATCATTCACGCATAAATAAAAGGTCTGACTTAAGGCATGAACCATCGATGAAAAATGATGATGATGGCGCCGATGATGACAGATGATCAGGCCATTGATTAGTATACTGGTATATATGGTAGTATGCTGAATGCTGGATGATTGGAACAGACGAGAGGGACAATATGCTGCTGAGGGTGTCTCAAGACTTTTGCACCATACTGTATTTCTTAATAAGACTATTTTACTTGAACCCCTTTTTGTTAGTTATTGGACAGCAACTCCGTTTGATTGCCAGTTGTGTCCTGGTTCCTCATTGTATCCAGATAGATTAAGGAGATAAAGGGTCTGATGTTGATTCCCAGTGTTGAATTTGCATGTGAGAGGTGGAATGATCAGTCCAAAGAGGTGCTGATGCAAATGAAGAAGGCCATCACTAGACTGAAAACAAAACAAAACAAAACAAAAGGACCAGGATTAGAGAGCTACCATAACCTTTAGAAGGCCAAATCAACAATTTGGTAAATACTTATATATGAGGAACTCACTGGAGAGCTCAGCAACAACCAAAAGACACAGCAAGTGGATGATTGCAGAATTCTTTCTTTTGTACAGACAAACCCTTCACAACATTTAGCCAAGGCAAGAACACTCTGGAGGGTTTACGTGTATCCAGAGGCACTGCTTGTCAAAAGGCAAGTCAGCCAACTGCTTGGAGCGCCAGGCCAATAAAGAGCCCCTGAGGGCAAACAAACTCATTTGTTTTATTTTTGTTTTTCTTTTTTTTTTATACACGATAATGAATGTAAATAATGATATAAGCCGCGAATGCTGGTTGGAGAGGTCGCTATACATTTTTGCTTAGGATCCTGTATTCTTGGACTCCAGAATCAACTCTGAGTATACCATCGTCAAAGTCATGAATGAAGAGGCACCTTCATGAATGTAAACAGAAGTTAAACCACTGCGAATGCTCAAAGACAGAAAGGCCAGAATAAACATTGCGAGAAAACATCTATAAAAAAAAAAAAAAAAAAAACTAACCAGTTCTGAAACAAGAACATTGGACGTTGGTCATGATTAACTGGTACCAGGATTAATGAAGGAGAAGATTATGGAGAAGGAAAGGAATGCTTCAGGATCCAAAGCGTACCAGATCATCTCCAGGGGGAGGCAGAGTTATGGAAGGGGTGTGTCATAAGCCTTATGGGGGGGGTAGCTCAGTGGTTAAGACCTTGGTCTTGGTCTACAGTTCGGAAGGTCCCTTAACCCTCAACTGCTCAGATGTATAATGAGATAAAAATGGAAGTTGCCCTGGATGAGGGCGTTTGCCAAAAGTGTGTGATTTCCGGAGCAGTTGTGTTAAATGAATTGTGTTTATTGATGACGTGACTGCTGATAGAAGTAACTGGATGAGGTCTGAAACATGTAGACGTATACTTTCTGCTCAGACTGAATCAAATGCTGAAAAACTGAGTAACACAGTAAAGATAAATAATGGCGCAAACCTGGCCACGAAAGCAACCCAGGGCAAAGAAATGGAATGTACTTAAAGAGCCAAGTCAGACATCTGACCTCACCCCAGCTGAGCACACTTTTCCCTTACTGCAGGCAGAAAGGCCCACGGAAGGCAACAACTAAAGGTGGTAGCAGTAAAGCAAAGCAGGGAAAAGGCAGTTTAAGGGTGGAAACTCTGTGTTTGGTGATGTCTATGGGTTCCAAACTTCAGACAATCACTGACTTGATAATTATGTTAGATCTTGTTTCACCCTGTGGAAATGAAGGAACTTTGGATAAAATTGGCTCGAGCTGATCAATGCAACATTGTTGTTGAACCCCAGAAATTAAAGCTGAAAGTCTATACCTCAATCCCATCCTGATTGGCGAGATACAGGGGCACAACTATGAGCAATGTTACTCTGTAAATATTTATAAACCCAACAAGTGTATGAGTCTGAATTAAGGACATGCATATTATGGATGTAGCTGATTTATTGGTATAAAACGTGTTGTCTTCCGGTTTCATGAATCAGACTCGGATGTGCTCGCACATCACGGACGCAGGACGCTCAGACCTGGCCTTTAATCTGCACCACTTTTGATGAATAAGAGCCTTTAATACTGAGGACTGTGAGGCATTACTGTTTGAATAATCGCAGCTTTATTCGTTTGGAGGCCAGGCTTTAGAATTTACACTGCGCTTTAAAATATTTCATTAAGCAGACGGGAAAAGAATAGACATGGTTGCTTATTCATAAAGCTCTTCATTATAACCGATGCAGCTTTATTAGCGAGGATTCTCGGAATCAGGAAAAAAGAAAAGTCGTCGCAGGCCTCTTCGTAAACGTCTGCTTGACCGTAGCTGTGCATTATTAAAAGAGCAGTCGGTGTAATTAAAGCGATTTCATGTAAAGATCTTGGAAGTCAAATATTATCCTTGTTTCTTACGTAAGCCTTTTATTGGGCGCCAACGAGACGAGGGACACGCGCGTCTTCTCGTTCGCGACAGCGTGCATGATTAACGACAGTAAAAGATTTGCTCGGAGATGAGTTGATTCAAGTGAAATTGAATTAAACCTGATGGAATTCAAATGGCTCACCGCTAATCCTTCGGCTTGTCATGACAGGGACAGGATGATGTAACCGCTGTCGATGCGCGAGTCATTTTCCCCACCTCGCTCCTTCGTTTCCCATCACCGCGCTACATTCCATATCTGCAACACAGATTTCTGGCATTATTAGACCATCTGCTTGATTTTGCCAATAGCGTTCGGGGCTTGGCCGTGCCAAACATAAGCATCCGAACTGTATTATTAACATTATTAATACAGGTATTTTCTGCTTTGTTTATTAGCAGTAAGGTCAAAGGCAATAACGAGTCTGTTTCAAAGGACTGTTTCCCCTCTCTTGGCAAGAAACATTTTTAAGCGCGTGTTAGTAACTCGGACATGAGCGCAGGTGTTCAAATAAACACACATATGCCAATCCCATACAAGTAATTAAGTTCACAATTACGTCACCAGGACTGATATATCAGACACCAGCATTCTCACTAATGTTCTCATCTAAGCCGACATCAACCATTATATGTTTTTCTTTCTCATCCCACAGTGGATTTTCCTAATCTTTTTATTATCAGTCTTAAATTATGTAGGGAAATATACCACTTTCATTATCTTTACAAGGTACTACACTGCCATGATGACCAGTGAGGTTTACTCCAGTTTTATTATATCACTAAACCTGCCAACATTTTATGTTTTTTTTTTTTTTTTAAAGCAATTTAACATTAAGGAATAATACAAAGGGCGTTCAAGTCAAACCGGGACTTCTGATTGTGCACAATCAGAAATAAACTGAGAGTAGAAACTACCATAATTTCTCTATCTAATACACTACACTAATGCCTGGATACTAGAGATGGAGGAAATATCATTTTAGTTTAGTCTTGCTCCAAACTCTTCACACATTGGCAGCACCTTGTGTGGTAAGACAGAATTATTTGCTAAGTTTGTTTCAGATTGCAACACTCTCACTCACTCATCATCTATAGCGCTTAATCCTGTATTCAGGGTCACGGGGGGCCTGGAGCGTATCCCAGGAGACTTGGGGTACATGGCAGGGTACACCCTGGACAGGGTGCCAATCCATCACAGGGCACAGACACACACACACACACATACATACATACATACACTCACACACTACGGACAATTTGGGAACGCCAATTAGCCTAACCTACATGTTTTTGGACTGTGGGAGGAAACCGGGAATCGATCCCGGACCCTGGCGGTGCAAGGCGACAGTGCTAACCACTACACCACCGTGCCGCCCCAGATTGTAACAAAGTTTATGAAAAAATGTTAATCCTATGGAGATATTTCTAAAATGACCATACTTCTAGAATCTCAATCAAATCAAATCAGCATTTATGCATTATAATACTATCATACCAGCTTGTCCCTGGTGATTCCCGTCCCTATTGGTGGTCATCAAGGTAGAAAGCCAGGAGTTATTGCCTCATCTCCCGTACATTCCTGACCTCACTCCAAGACATTTCCATATGTTTGGGCCATTAAAGGAGTTCCTGGGAGACCAGAGTTTCATACGTGAAGAAGGAGGTTCGATCATGGCATGGAGGAAACGTTCTACCTCAATGGTACCCGAGCACTAGTGAATCACTGGGATCCGTGCACAAGTGTAGCAGGGGATTATTTAGCCCTCAAAAATATAACAAAGCATCAATCGACATGTTTATCCGGAATGATGTGAAAAATGATGAACTCTTGAGATAGTACTGAATTAGTTCGGGACAGAGCGAAATGAAATGCATTCTCACAGCAACACTTCATGTCGAACCTGACTAGAAGAGAGACCACTCCGCTTAGGCACTCTTGGGCTGCTGCTTCAGTCTGCATCCGAGGGCGAAACGCACCAAAAGAAAATGTGCCGGCTAATTGCTAACATACCGCTGCACACACACCGCCATGGATTCCACCCGGCGAGGTCATCGCGCTCACTGTGCACTGCACCGTGTAAATCAACATCAATTGTTTTAGCAAGAAGTTGATATTGTTCGGTGTTCTACCTCAATAATACCACGAGCGCTCTCCTGTGATTTCACAATGGTCAGTGATTTTCCCCTGATCGCTATGTAGATATTTCAGTTCCACACCTGAGCTGAGATCGGGTCCAAAAGAAATAAACCTCCTACTCACTTTCCATCACTCCAGCAGTTCCCGAGCCAATTTCTGACTACACCATGCTTGGGCTTGGTGCATTTATGTGCTTTTCTAATCCAGCACACCTGTTTTAATTTACTAATCATCACAACCCCTTGATCGTGAGTACTTGGTATGTTTTTGAGAGAGTGTGAGATTTACAGGATTTGGTTCCAGCTTTCCAGACCTACAGAGATAAATACACTTCAGTTTTCTCCTGATTATTCTTTCGTTATTCTTTTCACAGTTAACCGCTGAACAACCGGGGCTAAATATAACCCGTAACCCGCTGCATTATTCTAACAGGAATGAAAATAAGCTCTAACACACAAAGTGAAAGCTAAGATTCATTTTTTTTTTCCCCTGAATTGTAATCAGGCTCTAGAGATCATACCCACCCACCTTTTCTTTTCCTGTCTTACTACAAGCACATTTTTTATCCGTGTGATACAATCAATGTAAATTTATCCTTAAAGGTACGACAGTGTTCCTTAAAGTCCAATTACGAAGATTAGCAATGTTTCTTGAAGAAAGTTCTCAAGATCTTCCTTAGAGTAAATGCACAAACACTCACTGGCCACTTCAAGTGGTACACCTGGTCAACTGCTTAGTAATTGCGCATACCTAATCAGCCAATCACATAGCAGAGTGATCATCAGAATGGGGATTTGAGTGACTTTGAACATGGCATGGTTGTTGGTGCCAGATAGACTGGTGTGGAAATTCCTGAAACTTCTGATCTCCACAGAGAAAAAGAGGAAATATCCAGTGAGCAGCGGTTCTCTGGGCCAAAATGCCTTGACGTTACGCCTTGTAACTATACTCCAATGGCCTCCACTGTTACCAGATCTCAATCTAATAGAGCACTTTTGGGATGTGCTGGAACTTGAGATTCGCCTCATGGATGTGCAGCAACTATGTAATGCTATAATGTCAATAATGACCAGAATCTCTGAGGGATGTTTCCAGCAGCTTGTTCATTCTATGCACTGAAGAACTAACAAAGTTCTGGACAAAAAGCTGTCTAACCTAGTACCATCAAGGTATACCTAATGAAGTGCTAGTGAATGTATTGCTCTGTCAAACGATGAGTTCTATACTAAGTAAAAAAATTAATTGTAGGCACCTACAATTTACCAGAAGAGGAAATACAATACAATACTATCGATACCTAATAAAGATATTTGAGTAAGGAAACTGGAGAACCCAGAGCAAACCCACCAAACATGGAGAGAACATGCAAACTCCATGCACACAGGTCTGACACGGGAATCAAATGCAGGATCTGGAGGTGCAGGGCGACGGTGCTAACCACGAAGCCACCAAACAATAATGCATTTTTCATTTATTATGCCTCAAGCTCTTTAGTTCACCCCTCCACTAAATGCACTATTTTAGCATCTATGAAAATTACCCCCTGATGAGCCACACCCATCCAGAGAACATCAGAGCTGACAATAAAGCTGTGGGAGGGTTCACCGTATACGAGGTCACATTGTGGGAAGAATGTAATTAAGCAATGACATTAAAGGTAAAAGGACAAAAAAAATTAATACATTTTTGTCATAGCTTTTTTTTTTCCACACTGGAGCTCCATCTGAATGTCTGAAAAACAAATTTTGCACAATAGGTCCCCTTTAACCATGGCACGGATGCTCATACCAGAAGCAAAAATATCAGAAGCCAAAATATCACACGTACCCGTCTAAGCAGATTACACAGAATGGTGACAGGAACAAAAACACTGAGTTAACAGTGATTCTTTATGTTTAAATCATCAATCAAAGTCGATCAAAAGAATCAATCAAAGTCATTCCAACTTTCCAAAACTTGCAATCTAAAAACAACTATATGACATCATCATCATCATCATCATCATCATCATCATCATCATCATCATCATCATCAGCATCATCCAGCATTAGAGTGCTTGCTGGGAACTCTCTCCCACCAGTGTTTACTTTGGACTTTCACCAACTGGCTTCTGATCTTTAAAAGAGGAAAGGGCATGGATTGGCTCACATTCCACACGCTGTGAAGATCTTAGATCTTAGATGGAACCAAATTCTTGCAACCAGTCATAAAGCAGAAAACATGATTTTTCATTCAGAGAAAGAAAAAAACAGATGAGAAGTACAGTATATTCAGCCTGACCTAAAATATACACCATGCAGACTTACAGATTGAAAACTGAATTGATTGACAGAGAAATAAACAAAAGAGTGATAAGATTTTAGAAAATGCCTAGCAATCACTCTTCTTACACTGACCCGGAGAGTCACACTCAACCATCAAAAAAAAAAAAAAAACTAATTTTGTCTTTTATTCTTCTTCTTTTTCCTCCCATGGCCCTTTAGGGGCTCAGTACCTCTTGCCCTCTCCTCCTGTTTAAAAATTGCAGGAGCAGTAAGTGCTTCTGAGATTGCTGCTTAATTAGAAAGAACAGCGGAAATGCAAATACTGTTCCCATGACACAGTGTGAGTCCATCTCGACCATCTCTCTCTATTGAAAAGACCTTCTTCTTCTTTTTTTTTTTTTTGCAGATTAAATTCTTCACAGGCGACAGAACCACTTTGTGCATCTCAAAAAGTTCTATTCTGTTTACATGCTTTGAGCGTTTAAACGCACTGAAGACCCTTTTTTTAGAGGTTAGCTATACTTTCCTGTTAATGCAGAACTACACTACTCAGTGGTTATTGGTGACTTTAACCGCTGGTAGAAGGCATTCACCGTAACACTTACTGTGCCATTTAAAGGCTCAGATTCTGCTGAAGTCCTTCAGTAGTCACACAAGGTGTGTCAGGAATTCATAATAATGGTAACCTTGTGATAACTTTATATAAATATATATAGTACATATACAGGGGTTGGACAAGGAAACTGAAACGCCTGGTTTAAGACCACAATAATTCATTAGTATGGTGTCGGGCCTCCTTTTGCGGCCAATACTGCGTCAATTCCTCTTAGAAATGAGAGATGCAAGTCCTGCACAGTAGGCAGGGTGATTTTGAGCCGTTCTTCTTGCAGAATAGTGTCCAGGTCACTACATGATGCTGGTGGAGGAAAACGTTTCCTGACTCGCTCCTCCAAAACACTCCAAAGTGGCTCAATGATGTTTAGATCTGGTGACTGTTCAGGCCATGGCTGATGTTCAACTTCACTTTCATGTTCATCAAACCACTCTGTCACCAGTCTCGCTGTGTGTACTGGTGTATTATCATCGTGATACACGACACCGCCTTCAGAATACACAGAATGTTTAAACCACTGGGTGCACATGGTCCTCCAGAATGGTTCGGTAGTCCTTGGCAGTGACGCCCATCTAGCGCAAGTATTAGGCCTACAGTAGGGAATGTCATGATATTGCAGCTCAAACCATCACTGATCCTCCCCCATGCTTCATTCTGGGGATGCAACAGTCTGGGTGGTACAGTCGCTTCTCTGGTGCTTCTCCACACCGTAACTCTCTCGGATGTGGGAAAGACAGTGAAGGTGGATTCATCAGAGAACAATACATGTTTCACATTGTCCACAGCCCAAGATTTTCGCTCCTGGCACCATTGAAACCGACTTTTTGCATTGGCACGAGTGACCAAAAGTTTGTCTATAGCACCCCGGCCATGTACATCGACCCTGTGAAGCTCCCGATGAACATTTTTGGTGGAAACAGGAGCGTTGAGGTGCACGTTTAATTCTGCAGTGAGTTGGGCAACTGTGGTTTTTATGTTTTTTGGATACAATCGGGGTTCGCACCCGGACATCCATTTCAGACGGCTTCCTCTTGAGTCCACAGTTACTCCTGTTGGATGTGGTTCGTCCTTCTTGGTGGTATGCTGACATTACCCTGGATACCACGGCTCTTGATACATTACAAGGACTTGCTACCTGGTCACAGATGCTGGTCACAAATTTAGCCATGAAACCTCCAACACTAAATTGTCCAGCGTTTCAGTTTCATTGTCCAACCCCAAGCTCAAATTTACATTAGAATAAGAGCCGGATAGTCTCTGAACACCAGGTAAGGGTGTTTTTTTTTTTTTTTTTAATGTAACCCTACACTTTATGAGTTTTTCTAGGTAAAACATACAGTACAACCTACATGTAGAAAAGGAAGTGTACACTTCAATTATAGCAACATGGAATTGTACAGGTTAGTACAAATTTCTGGCAGTACAGTGGCTTAGTGGTTAGCACTGTCGTCTTGAACCTCCAGGGTCTAGATTTGATTCCTAGCTCGGGTCTGTGCACATTGAGTTTTCATGTTCTCTCTGTTTTTGGTGGGTTCCCTTCAGATCCTCCAATTTCCTCCCACAGTCCAAAGACATAAAGGGTAGTCGAATTGGTGTTCCCAAATTACCCATATTGTGTGATATCTGATAATATCGACCAGGTATTAACATAGAATATTACAAATGCACCTAATATTCTTTCCACACTAGCTGGACGTTACACAAACACAACCACTTCAATTCAATTCAGTTTTATTTATATAGTCATCTGAAGTGTTTCAGAAGGCATACTAGTAAGTATTGTGTGTCTGTCTAGGAAAAATTTATCACTATCTTCTTTTATGTACAGTCCAGAGCAAAAGTCTGGAGTCAGCTCGCATTTCTTTATATTTCGCTTCTAAACAACCAGACTTTCTTGTATTTTTATATAGTCTTGTGGAGCAGTTCTCCAGGCTTCCAGAAGGTGATTTCTGGCAGATTCTCGGCTCTCATTTACAGTCCAGTCCCTGTACCCAAGCAGTGACCTATGAATCAAAATATAAAAATATAAAAAAACATCTAACTTAATATATGAACCAGTGAGAAACAGGTGCAGATAATGGATCACCAGTCAATTAGTATACTGGTGGTTCTGAATCCCAAGAAATGTTTATCAGCTCAATTTTAGATTAGAATAAGAGCCAGGTCATCTCTGAAAATGATTGTGGGTGGTAGTGGTTCAGTGTGTTAATTCTCTGAGGTACCGTCAGGAAGGGTGGCAGTTCAAGCCCCAGCTCTTACAGTTGCCGTAAGGCCCTTTAACCCTGGCTCAAGACTGTGAACAGTACGGTAGTTATGATAACAACTATTTCTGATCTTATTTGCCCTAACCAAAGTAAAAGTCTAGGACGGTCGCACCCAGACATAGAAGAAAATTGGATTTTAAGATTTTACAGAAAGTGGTGTATTAGCTAGCAAAATGAAACATGATGATATATACACACGTGGACAAAAGTGTTGGTAGCCTTCGGTCAATGAAAGAAAAACTCACAATGGTCACAGAAATAACTTTAATCTGACAAAAGTAATAATAAATAAGAATTCTATGAATGTTAACCAATGAAAGTCAGACATTGCTTTTCAACCATGCTTCAACGGAATTATAAAAAAAAATGAACTCATGGAACAGGCCTGGACAAAAATGATGGTACCCCTAACTTAATGGTTTGTTGCACAACCTTTTGAGGCAATCACTGCAATCAAACGATTCCTGTAACTGTCAATGAGACTTCTGCACCTCTCTGCAGGTATTTTGGCCCACTCCTCATGAGCAAGCTGCTCCAGTTGTTTCCGGTTTGAAGGGTGCCTTTTCCAGACAGCATGTTTCAGCTCCTTCCAAAGATGCTCAATAGGATTGAGGTCAGGGCTCATAGAAGGCCACTTTAGAATAGTCCAATGTTTTCCTCTTAGCCATTCTTGGGTGTTTTTAGCTGTGTGTTTTGGGTCATTGTCCTGTTGCAAGACCCATGACCTGCGACTGAGACCCAGCTTTCTGACACTGGCCAGCACATTTCTCTCTAGAATCCCTTGATAGTCTTGAGATTTCATTGTACCCTGCACAGATTCAAGACACCCTGTGCCAGATGCAGCAAAGCAGCCCCAGAACATAACAGAGCCTCCTCCATGTTTCACAGTAGGGACAGTGTTCTTTTCTTGATAGGCTTCATTTTTCCGTCTGTGAACATAGAGCTGATGTGCCTTGGCAAAAAGTTCCATTTTTGTCTCATCTGTCCATAGGACATTCTCCCAGAAGCTTTGTGGCTTGTCAACATGTTAGTAGTTTGGCATATTCCAGTCTGGCATGAGTTTATTTTTTTAAATAATTCTGTTGAAGCATGGTTGAAAAGCAATGTCTGACTTTCATTGGTTAACATTCATAGAATTTTTTTTTTTAATTATTACTTTTGTCAGATTAAAGTTATTTATGTGACCATTGTGAGTTTTCCTTTCATTGCCCGAAGGGTACCAACAATTTTGTCCACGTGTGTATATATATCCATTCACAGTGGCATCAGGTTTCTCCAGACTAACACATAGAATGAGATATTACTTTGCCTATTCTGCAATGAAAGTATATTATCATATACTAGTATATGGCTAGTGACATCTAGCTTTTTTGCTGAATCATTGATTTGCTTCATAAATGTCAACCTCAATGAGACAGGAAACAACTGGCTGAATTAGCGAAACGATGGAGTCTTGTAAGTCGTGACCTCATTACGACGTTACAGAGATGAAGTGTAACAGACAATCAAACTGAACAGTACGTGTATCGAATTACAAAAGGAGAACTAATATCACAGGAGAAAAGTCATTTTTAGTGTTTTAGTCTTCATAAATTTCCCCCAAAATCTACTCTCATCTGGAATTTAGTCTTAAAAGCGCCCCAATTAGCGAAGAGTAGTGCTTAACTCGGGAAGATGGCGGATTTCCAAGACATTCATTAGTAAGGTTGATCTAACAGAGAAGGCTAATAATCAAAAGCTATTCGTCACGTTGGAATTGTTCTGGGGGAAAAAAAACGCACTCGTTTTATATTAATGACTTGAAAGAATGCGATCCCAAACAAGTCCATAAATTAAGATAAATAAGCTAGAAAGCTATTCCATTAGGACAAAAGTAATGGCACCCTTTAAAAGGTGTCCAACGTCCACTGCCTGTACACTCTAAGGTTTCATTCAGTCACATTTAGCTCTGATTACAGGACACAATGTGGTGGCCAGTTCAGGTGTGAAAATGATTTCTCATGCTCCAAGAACCACCCTGTGGATTGCCTGTGCCATCAAGGGGGGGGAAAAAAACCCTCCATAGATGTGATGACCTGGTCGTTCAGTACATTCATGTTGTCAGCTGACTTGATTTTACTGCCGCTTAACGTTGCTGAGTCTCAACCTGAGCGACTGAAGCAACCCCAGATCATCACACTGCCTCCAGAGGCTTGTACAGTGGACACTAAGCATGATGGGAGCATCGCTTCATGCGCTTCCCTTCTTACCCTGACACGCCCATCACCCTGGAATAGGGTCGGTCATGTCTAAGTCAGATGGCATGACTTTTTCCATTGCATCAAAGTTCAATCTTTATTCTCCGTAGCAAATAAAAACCTTTTTTTTTTCTCATCAGTTTCACTAACAAGTGTTTTTTTGTGGCAACACAGCTGTTTAGTCCCAGTCCTGCGAGTTCTCTTCACATTGTGTGTATATGCAATGCAATTTATTAGTGTTGATTTTCCAACGGTAAAAAAGAATTGTAAACTAGAATTTATTATTATTATTATTATTATTATTATTATTAACATCATTATATCATAATATAATAGTAACACCAATCATTCATATGTCTTTTAGCTTCTAGTTAGTGCTGACGATACAGTCCTTTTTTTAACTGCACAATATATTTTTTTCTACACACACACACACACACACACACACACACACACACACACACACACACACACACACACACACACACACACACACACACACACTTCCCTCACACACACATTCAAGCACATTATAAAACCCGTCTCCTTTCATACAAGTTTCAGACAGGAAGCTGTCTGTATAAACTATATTTCCTAATGTAAATAACCTCTATTTTGCATTTTTTTTCCCCCTCGCATTTCTGCTTCTTCACATCTTCAAACACAACTGAATTTACATTTCTATGGAAAAGTTTTGCATCAAAACCCTCTGCCAGCCTGGAGCCGCGATCCGCGCAGCTTTGTGTTTTCCAGTCTGAAACACGCGAAACTCAGCTCATCAGCTAATTATCAATGCCTTCATGATTTGAACCAGATGTAGTGTCTAAATTACACATGCTGATTATAGATGTACAAAAGCCAGACTGTATTGTATGGCTCATCCACCTGCATTAGAGAGCTTTAAAAAAATAAAAATAAAAATAAAAAAAATCAGGCCATTAAGGGAAAGGCAGCTTACTCATCCCCGCCAGAAACAGCAATGGGGGAAAACAATCCTATATGTTTTGCATAAACTAAACTCTTGGCCTTTCCGAGACAAAGACGGTGAGCTTTAAAATGTCAATTATTAAAGATTGTGCAGAAGGCTGACATCATCAGATGAGTGTTGATAGAAAAACAGGGGAGAGGTTGGATGCAGTGACTCAGCAATGGGCCTAAAAGGAGTGACGGGTTGGTGAGCTGGCACATCACAGCAGGAAGCAAGAGAGAGAGAGAGAGAAGTGTGTGTGTGTGTGTGTGGCTGGGGGGGTCAGTCTGCAGCTTTTGCCATTCCATTAGCTTTAATTTTTATTCACATTTGTTCATCAGTAAGCATGGTGCTAGTTTGTTCACCTCTGTATGTGCTCACTGTGAACCTGTACATACTCCATGCAAAAGGTTGGCAGACTCTGCTAATCCAACTAATGAAGGGCTAAGGAATAGAAACAGGTTTATTAGACAGGGATAAAATTGAAAAAGTGTGGTGATCTCAGAAAAGCCTTGACATTTTGACATTTTGTACTATGTACTGTACGTTTGGGAGCCTGTATAAAAAATGCAAAAAAAAAATGTTGTTTTGGTTGAATTTGGGCCGACTGCCAAAAACATTTTGTTTTTTTTTTCCACAAGCACATCACTTGGTATTTTTCTACAAGTGCAATAATCCACTTGTTATTTCCTACTCGTCAGTAGATTTTTACCAAAATGACATGTTTTCTTTAGGCTATGTTCTAATTTAGGCTTTTTTTCCCCCTGCAAAAATCATGTTGTGCAAGGAGCCAGTTTGATAAACACGCCACTACAAACAGTCTGTCTGCCGAGGGCCTTGTGAGCTAGGTGTGATTTCCCGACACAGTGAGTGTTTCACCTTGATCACATTATATGTACAGAACGCAGGACTGAACGTAGTTCTAAACTCTACTACTACTACAACCTTCGTCGCTCCATATTGTTCACGTCTTCTCGGCTTTTCGCACCCTTGAAAAAAAATTTATATTTGAAAATCAATGCCAAAAATGTCAAAAGCTTCATAATCACAGTCCGAATCAGTTCAGATCAGCCCTAATCAGTTCGGATTCAAATGATAATCTGATATCAGCAGTTGAAAATCAGAAAGTTAACAGGGTCAAAAAAAAAAAAAAAAAAAAAAACTTTTTGCTAATTATTCATATACTTTTTAGATTGAACTCTTATTGCAAAAAAAAAAAAAATCCAAGGTAAAATAATTACCAGCCAAATTTATGCAAATAAGGATTCAAATGACCTATGCATACTTATAATAGTAAAGCCTTTATTTTGTCACATATACATTACAGTACAGTGAAATTCCTTCTTCGCATATCCCAGCGTACCTGGGGTCAGAGCGCAGGGTCAGCCATGGTACAGCGCCCCTGGAGCAGTGAGGGTTAAGGGCCTTGCTCAAGGGCCCAACAATGGCAACCTGGCTGAGCTGGGAATCGGACCGCCGATCTTCCGATCAGTAACTCAGCGTCTTAACCCTCTGAGCCGCCACTGCCCCTTCTGCCACTTCTGTACGCAATGCATAAAATGCGTTCAAAACATTCTAACTAAAAGTAAAAAAATGTTGGTAAATTCACAGAAATTTGTTTGTTGTTCATCAAGAAACTACAAGACACTTTTATTTTGTCCCCCCCCCTTACAATATACTGTATCTATCAAAACAACCTCTGTAAAATACTTTGAATGTATATACTTTGAAGGTATATATAAAAAATATAATGTAAACATTTTTCTTAATTTGAGACGGTCGAGGTATCAAAATATAATGAATGCAGCTCATTTAGAAATGTCTTCGACATAATATGGAGGGGGAGAAAACATTTTAGCAGTGTTTCCATGCTATAGGCATCGTGGCAAAGCAGCCTACCAGAAATAAAAATTCTGGATATAAATTGTAAAATGTCTACGTTTATAGCTTCATTAGTTTGCCCTGGAGAAAATGTTGACAAGAAAAAACTTGCTGAGACAATATTAGGAAGAAACCTGGAGAGGAACCATACTCAAAAGGGAACCCATCCTTACTCAGATCATACCGGATCACAACCATAACTATGGCCCTGTTATAATCATATCCCTGGCCAAACATGCAGCTGTATTACAGTACAAGAAATATGTTTCAGTTAGCGTAAAGTCAGTATTGTTGAGGTTTCCAAATCATGCGATTTCAGATCTAAAGCAATGAAAGTGATAGCAGTCAGCCCCATCACATAAATATAGTTGGTTCCAATGCAGTCCAAAGCCGCCATCTTCATGAATATTGAATGGAACCATGCTCAGTTATCACATTTAAGCAAAACACATGAGGGCGTTCTCGGCAGTGATCCATCCAGAAGTAAAGCATCAGGATCGACCAGACAGATTTGATGGGCAAAAGGGGTCAGAATCACAGGCACATCAGGAGTACCATGTGTAGCTTGACAGAGAGAGTTCGGGAGATTGACAGGGGGCAAGTTGGTGTATATTTTATGCAGAGTGCAAGCGTGCAAGCGTTCTCCTGGAGGACTAGCCATAACAGCATCACTAAAAAGGAGAACCAAAAAGAAACACAACACAAAGTCATATATGGACTAACTGGAAAGTAAGGCAACCACTTGACTCTCAACAAACCTGAATGAACGCATGAAAATAGGGAAAGAAGATGGAATTACAGTATGCAAGGTACCAACAAATAGCTTTCACCTTAAGAACAATGTACGCAGGATGGATCGTAGAATTACAGTGATTTTTAGTGGTTTAGTGCTTTGTAGGTCTATAGTACTATTTTTAACTTAATGTGAAATTTCACTGGGAGCCAATGCAGCGTGGATAAGACAGGGGTGATGTGCTCATATCTTCTACTTCTGGTAAGGACTGCATTGCTGCTGCATTGTGGACTAAATAGAGCTAGTTGAACATCCAGACAGTAAGGCATAACAGTGGTCCAACCTAGAGGTAACCAAGGAGTGGACTAGATTCTATGCAATATGTAGTCATATTATATTTCTAATCATGTAAATGTTTCTGTGATGAGAGAAGGTTATCCTACGGTAGTAATATTATCATGAGCTTCAAATGAAAAACTGGAATCAATAATCCCACCAATGTCTTTTACTGCTGGCCATGATGAAACAGAAGGGCCATCCAGAGTAAGTGTGTGAGCAGAAAGCAGAATAGCACTAGTCAGAAGTATGAAAACAAAAATTAATAAACATCGAGTGTCTAATGTAATATACCGATTCTTCAACATTTGGAGCTAGTGTCTCTCATCCGGTTGTGCTTTGTGTCCATGATTTTGTGTGATCATGATCGAGTTAAGTTGATATTGATTGGATTACTGAAACCGTTTCTGAGATTGTTAAAACAGATTTTCTGAGTATTCCTTCATTTATGTTTTTGGTTTCAGTGACATTCTGACAGGTTTTCCCAAATCATGGGATTATGAACTGCAGAATTCCCAGATGGGAACAAGGACCCATGATCTGAATAACTAACGGGACACGGGTGATGCTCCCTGAAGCTAAACGTCAATCACTGGTAGGATCTCATTTCATCTCTTTGTTTCACATCAGTTTTGGTCTTTCCCTGGATAGTGATGTCATCTTAAAAGACTTTATCCCGAAATAGTTTGGGACCATGAATGCAGCCTTTAAATACCCATAAATGCTGACTTATACAGGCTCTAGTTCCAGCTTTGTTCCTGTTAAAAGGGTATTAGTTAGCATTAGACAGTACAAATGGAAATGTGCTAGCCATTAGCATAGCAGTGGTATGCCTTTAGTGTATGTGTGTGTGGCAGCTCCATATTCACAGTCTGACTTCCCTCCCTGAGGACTCATTAATCACAATGGAGACGCCTTGCTGTTGTGCATCTGTCGTGCAACTGATCTCCGACAAGCTGTTGGCAGAGTTAACATCCCTCCCGCTAAGGTCAATCTTTTTCGATATCCTCTCCGAGACTATCATTTGGATTTATTCCCGTGTTCAGGACAACCACATGAACGCTCCAGTGTTGTCTTTAAAGGTTTTTTTTTTTTCCTCCCTTTTTCTGTCTTGTTTTTCTCCATGGCCTGACAGTTCAAAGCAAGTGTACTCTAAAATATCCGATTTCCTGTGTGAAATAATCCCAATAAAATCTTGGTTGAATCTGATAATTCGTTCTCTTGATGCGGGGATAATAAAATCCTGTAAACAGAGCAGACCTATGATTATAGAGAATGCTTATTTCGTTCTCATGCCATTAAGCAAGATCTGTGCTTGAGCAGAAAATGGCTTTGGTAAAACAGCGGCTATGCCATGCTCTTGAAAAATGGTTGTAAAATTTGAAGGAGTTTGGAACCATTTGGGGCTTTAAAGTAAGTTAAGGATATATTCTTTTCTCCGTTTGTGCATATTTTGCATGTAAATGAATATTAATTATTTTTTTAAATCAAATATTACACACTATCGTGATTATTATACTGGTAGCTGTTCTGTAAGTTTTATAATATTTGCTGTCCTCCTACTATGGCTGTACAAAGGGAATAAATGCAATGGTAATCACCATTGGCCACCACGGTCCATAGTTGGACTACAGAAGTTCCTGCATGGATGGATGGATGGATGGATGGATGGATGGATGGATGGATGCTGTCCTTCTACTGTTTTTCTAGAATCACACTATATATAAAATAAATAAATAAATAAATAAATAAATAAATAAACAAACTGGAAATCACTTCCACGTTTGGTGAAATTGTATTGTAAAAGCAAGACATCTGTGTGGCCATAAGAGAACCTTGAGTCAGGGTAAGAAGAGAAATGCATGAAGCGATGCACCCATAATGCAGAGCGCCCCCTGGAGGCGGGGTTATGATCTGGGGTTGACTCAGCAATGTTTTGTGGCAATAAAATAAAGTCTACTGTAAATATACTGAATGGCCAGATTAACACATCTATGGAGACGATGTTTACCTTCAGTTTAATGCCGGCGAATATTTAAAATACCGTATGTAAGCAAGGACGATCGAACGTTTCTTTCAAATACAAAAGTGGATACGAGTGTTTTCTGCCATTCACCTGAGATTATATTTTCTCTTCTAAAGTGGAGTATTTTGGCTTTCTAGTTCATTTATTGGAACCATGAGCACCTGTGGCCCCGAAGCAACAGTAAAACCAGGGCTCATAAAAAATGCAATGAAAAAAAAAAAAAAACCGAGGGTGCATTTCTTTCTAGGCCAGAACGTCGTCCTGCAGCTCGTCAGTGACAGCTGTGTCAGGTGATTACACGGAGTGATATGTGCCTGAACATTTGATCTCCATTTGGCCTGACAATTTTGGCACACATTCATAACGTATTATCGGCAGTCACTGGGAAGGTGAATGTGAAATATTACAGGAGCAGGTGTTCGGAATGTAAAAAAAAAGAAAAAAACAGTTTATTAGTTTATTCTCTCTTGGAGAAGAAACTTAAAGTAAAGTACTGTAAAGCACACCTAGTCCAGTCTAAGAAGAAACTGCAATAAAGGACTCTAAAGTGCAGAACTCTAAATGAAGTGCCGGAATGATACCTTTTAGCTTGATACGTTTTATTTTGTATTCAGAGACGACACAGCACGATCCCAGAGCATTATGGAGCCGAAACATTTAAATAACAATTAGAACTTATAAATGCAGCTGCTTCAAATCACTCTTTTTATGGCATCAAAACATGCTGGAATGCATTATGAGTTCCTTAATGTTGTGAAATTGATGGATACTAGCTTTTAGAATTCTCTCTATATATATATATGAAGGTTTGACAGCAAAATGAGATAACTCCATGTGCAGTATACCATTTAAGTTTTTTTTTTTTTTTTTTGAACCAGTCACAAGGCTGTTATGAGGCACAGATGCCAAAAATATTCGGCTAAAATTGCTTGGGTTATATAAGGGTGAATTTTGTGTGATAACTCTCCCTCCTACGGACGTATCGCAATGGACAAATCAGCCTGCAGTTGTGTTTGTGGTTATTTAACTATGCAAAATAAATTATAGCAAAATCACGGTTTGGTTGTGAATTTTTTTTACTAAAAGCAAATCGGATCAACGGGAAAATTGTGGAGTTTTGCTGCACAGGAAACCTTTTTGAATTAAAAAAAAAAGGTTATTGAAAAAATCATGAGTAACATTATGAACGGTGCAAAAACTTTAAAACGTTTTAGAACATCATCAGGTTGCACTACACACTAACTTACTTACCAAAGTACTTACAATACCGTATCCTGCATATCTTTGTTAAGTATATAATCTGGTGTTTGCCCAACATCCAAATTGCACAGTTACGCTTCACAGAACATATCGCAGACATTAAGCAGTGCATCCCGTAATGCCATTTATTACCCCTGCAATAGCAGTAACCAAGAGCGCACATCTTTTTTTTTTTTTTTTTCTTGGCTTCACCATTCTCCAAATATTCATTTAAGCCAGCATTGCAAACCACTACGGTGAACAGGACGTACATTGGAAAATAATTTGCCTAAATAAGTAAAGCAACCAAAACCAGCATTTATTGCAGTTCCTATCATGGCCAGCCGTCTGTGTGTAATATTCGTGGTTAATACTGTAATATATTACTATAGTATTTGTGCAAATAGTGCACGATGGCTCTCACAGTGGCTTGCTCGAGTCCCCAAGCCTCGAAAGTGGCTTTGTGACCCTTTACAGGCTCATCCATGTTAATGACGTTGGTTCTCATTTGTAAAAATCTTTTCGCAGGCTTCACTTATGTCAGACTGGCTCTATTTAAGTGATTTCTTGATTCGACAACTCTGGTAGTAATCAGCCCTGGGTGTGGCAAGTGAATTAAACTCAGCTTTCCAAAAACTATGCCTAATCACAGGATGTGCCTCATCACAGTGGAGGGTTTGGACAGTTTTTTTTTTTTTTTCCCTTAATAAATAAAAGTCATCATTTAAAAAGCTGCGTTTTCTATGTAATATTAAAATTAGTTTGATGATCGTGTGCAAAAAACAGCATGGTTAATGGGGCTTTGGTTGTTACGAGACTTGATTTTATAGACATATTCTAGTTTCTCAACATACAGTACTGTCTATTTTTAGAATTCCTGCACTAGTACTCTAACCCAGAACCTGATGGTGCCCAAAAGCACTGCATGTCTGCAGGTAAAATCATTACATTATATAATATCCATATATGCAAAAGGATCATTGTGAAGTGCATAGAGTGAAGAGCTAGACATGGATTAATGCTACAGAACGTCTACCATGTCCCTATTGAGTCCTCGCACCTCTGGTGATGCATGTGCACAGCTGGAGTCTGAAAGCAGACCGAAACAGCCCTGTCTGTGTGTATGTCTGTGCTCAGCGGAATACTATTCGAACTCCCATCTAAGGTTTCTTGCACCATACTAATGCCTTTTGACTTGGAAGAAGACTTTACAGTGATGTACTTGAAGGCATTCTAACTATTCATTGATCATTGTTGAACTAAAAGGCCTGTTTCAGGAAAAAAAATAATCAATCACAGTGTTTTTTTTTTAAGCAACATCATGCAACAAAGTGCGTATTTTCTTAAACTACAAGCAAGTTGCCAATAATTGCATGCATGCAATACGCTGTCTGGCCAAAAACTGTCCGGATTTCAGAAGAGTCAAATTATTGGCGATCATCAAGTAAAGAAAAACATTTGGGGAGATTTGCTGGAATTGGGTTAAGAAGTGTCCAAGACATCATTAAAACCTGGAAGGGATAGTGCAGAAAACAATAAATGGAAATTGCTTATACACTTTGGCGAAGTTGCATCATGAAAGAACAATAGTAGGAATAACATTTATGATTAATAATGAAACTGAGAGAATTTCCACACAGGGTGTGATGAACTCCCAGGATTGAGACCGGAAAGTTGTGCGGCAATAGTAAAACCACTTCTTAGTGAAACTAATCTGAAAGGAATGTGGTCATACAGTGTGTCCGCTCATGCGGTCTGATGAATCCAGCAACGCCTGCGTCAACGTCATGTGGCAATAAATGAAGTCAGCTGATGACCTGAACCTACTGAGTGACCCGGTTATCACATCTGTTCAAGTTTCTCCTACATTTTTATTTATTTATTTATTAATAGGGGGTAAGAAGTTTATTTAAAAAAAATGCACAGCATACTTTTTTTTTTTTTTTTCATTTATAGCTATGTGTACTGTTATCACATATATTACAGCTACTGTAATGTTAAACTAAACTGTTATTGAATGAATGAATGAATGAATGAATGAAGTGGTGTGTCCACCATACAAACGGTTACCTTAGGCACGATGTGAGGAATGTGTTTCAACAAGCTCGTTAAGATAAATCTAGCATGTACAGTACGTTACAGATGGTGCTAGCTGCTGTTATAGAAATGTAATCAGCACCCCGCCCGAGGCCTCGTCTGCGCTGGAGTCTATGAACCCGTTATGACTGGTTAACATTCATTATGCCTTTCATTCAGTAGACATGTAAAACCGATCCTTAGATTTGTAAAGGAATATGTTGTTGCGTGGTAAGACAATACGACAGCTGTGTCGTCTGTATGTTGATAGTAAATCAATTGGTGTCTCGTAAGAATTCTTCATTCTCCTTGAGTTATTACCCCAGAAGCCGGCATCTAATTGACTGCTAGGCAGCGTAAAATCTTGTTACGAACTCCCTCCTCAACAGTCAAATCAAAATGAATAATGCCGATCATTCAAACCAGCTCTCACGTCTCGTGTGGTTTGATATGAATCATATCGAACTGGAGAGATACCGAAGCGGAGAGTTCTTAATTCACATAGTTGTAATGGTATTATTTGCTTAATCTCATTAGATCTAGAGTAAGAAAGCACCCTTTACGGCTTTGATTAATGCAGTCACGCTGTGCAGAGCAAGAGGCTAGATTCAGCTCCGGCGTTTCTCTCTGCCCCTCATGACATTTTATTCTTCATTAAGCTGGAAGGTCTAATCGGGGAAAGGAGGCAGGCGGGCGGGCGGGGGGTTGCGGGGGTAATAATGGGATGCACTAAGGTATATCACATGACCCTGCTTCATTTGCTTGTGTGTTTTAATGATCGTAATCACCACAATGACCTGCTCTTCCCATCTATTTCTGGCACTCGTATTAAACCGCTAGGTCTTGGTTTAAGAGTTACATGAGGAAGGAGTGCTAACATTCAAACTGAGTGATGCTGATAAATGATAGATGATAAATTAAAAGCTACTGGAGGCCAATTAGTATAATGTAAATTAGATCATGACCCAGTTACCACTTATTTATATCGAGTAATATTAGCGTTATTGCAGAAAGTCTTCCATGAGAAAAGAAAGTTTTCTTTTCGCCTAATTCTTTGTTATAATAAGGGATTTGTTAATAGTAGTATAAAAGGTATAATATACAGTATAGATAGATAGATAGATAGACAGACAGACAGACAGACAGACAGACAGATAGATAGACAGACAGACAGACAGACAGACAGATAGATAGATAGATAGATCTAATAGATAGATAGATAGATAGATAGATCTAATAGATAGATAGATAGACAGACAGACAGATAGATTGATAGACAGACAGACAGACAGATAGATAGATAGATAGATAGATAGATAGATAGATAGATAGATAGATAGATAGATAGATAGATAGATATATCAGATAGATAGATAGATAGATAGATAGATAGATAGATAGATAGATATATCAGATAGATAGATAGATAGATAGATAGATAGATAGATAGATAGATAGATAGATAGATAGATATATCAGATAGATAGATAGATAGATAGATAGATAGATAGATAGATAGATAGATAGATAGATGGATAGATAGATCGATAGATAGATAGATTGATAGATAGATAGATAGATCGATCTAACATCCAGCAAGGATCTAGCAAGGATATTAAAACATACAATCATCCAGTCTTGTACAGGAAAAAGATTGATACTCTCACTTACATATTTTTTTTTAAATAGCCACCAAAAACAAGCATTGTGCTCAGATTGCAGAAAATATTAACATACCATTGTTAAAAAGAAAAACGATGACACATGCTACAACATAAATGACTAAGAAATAAAAATAGGGAAACTATATATGTATATATTGATATGACTATGAACAGTGAGTGTGTTATGAAGGAGAGTTACTTGTATAACTGAGAATGAGTAGTGTTTGAGGGACCATCCGACCCAGAATGCCAAGAACGTCCCCAGGCACTGGAAAGAGGTGTTAAAACAGCATATGTCCCCGGGAGCAAAGTATATTTCCCGAGTCTCTCAGTAGAACAGCTCTGTGACAGAAGTTCACCACCAAACATGCTCCAAACATATATAAATAAATAAATCCGCTTGGCAAAAGCTCCATACAGTGGATGACTGGACTGGGGTTGGGCATGATGGACAGAATTTGGTTCAAGGTCCTCTGTTTCAGCACCAGCTCCAGTGAGTCCAGCTTAAAGCCAACCACCGATTCAGCTCTCCCTGACTGCCTTGTTCAGTCGAGTGCCGTCTCTGCTTTTGAAGTTCCGTCCCCAGCAGACTGCAGCATTGAAGCGAATATTGGCCACCACTGATTGGTAGAACATCTGTTGGAGCTTTTTGCGGATGCATAATAATACAATGTATAATAAAAGTATAATGCAAATGAAACCGGTATGAAACAAACAAACAAACAAACAAACAAACAAATAAATAAATAAACAAACAAATAAATAAATGAATACATAGGTTGCTTCACATGTTTCTACACTGATACTGGCTCATGGTTAACTTACCAATCCCTACTCTCAGCAGTAGCCGGAGAAAAACTTTTCCAACAAAGCCAACCAACATGCGGGGACAATATGATGTAAATGGACATGCACAGGTGTTGAGAAAGACATATTGGCTCAAGGATAAGAACAAATGTTTGCATCGAAAAATAGGATTGTTTTAAAATGGTGGTTTAGTCATGTTATTTATATTATTTAGCGGTTTTTACTTTTAACTAGCTTTTGGCAGCTTGTTGAAATCCAAGAGACGTGAAGAACTTCCATGAAACTGGCCTTCTCTACTGTACTGTATCTCTTTTTTCTTTTTTTCTAGCACTGGCATACGACCATTAATTTTAGTGGGGCAGAATGTCATTAATAATGACATAGCCTCAAAGAAATATTATGTCAAGAGGATATATCTGTTGGCATTTGCTGTAGGCTACTATCTTGTGAATTTGTAGACTTTTCCTGTTATGGGCAGCTCAGAGTTGACAACATAAAGTCATCCAGTCTTACAGCGTACGGCTTTAAGTAGTGTTAGACATGCCGTTGTTCTGCTTTACTGGATACAATGGGTGTTTTTCCTATCACCAGTGAGGTATGCAAGGACAAGCTAATATCATTAAGCAATACCATTACCAGGTCTCACTATATTGTCCAGCCCAACTACATATTAAAACCCACTCAAAACATCATGAAACTAGCCAGATTAATTCAGGCATTACAAAAGGAAGATACATTTTTCCTCTTTTTTGTCCCCAGCCTTTTGTTTCTTTGGAAGCTAAGACTTTCTGGTGCACACAGATAAAGATTTTACCCTTTCCTCCTTTCATCCACTGCTTATATTATGTAGGAATTGACAAACCCAAGGAACTCCGGGCCCAAGATGGAGGTCACTGTGGGTAGTGCTTGTTTGCTGAAATAACACTACTTTGGGGTTAAATGGGACGTTGGACATTCTACCCTATGATTGCAGAAAGGCAAGCAAATGTGTTGCTTATAGCATTTTATTAGTATATATATATATATATATATAAAAATTTGTGTATACACATTATAAGTCATTAACCACTTTTATCATTAAGATTTTTTTTTTTCAGATTGGTGTTAATTGGTTTCTAGACAAACTTTATAACATTATAAAGTAAAAAACTTAATATTTCAGCTCATTTTCATGGGTTGAGTCATAGAACATTTTCAATATCCAATTTGGCTTTGCTTTGGGATTTGCCTTGTGCAGCTCCAAAGGTAGAACAAAACGTAACGTTATTGCTTTTGCATCTGTAAATCTTGCTCAACATGTTGCAGCGGTATTGATATTGAAAACAGCACAGTCTTTGCAGACGAAGGCTACTGAGCACATTTTCACCTTTATCATTATTTAATGCCTGGTGATTAGCTGGCTTGACTGGTTGAATGTTGAGTCAAGAAAATTAAAAATGGCTGATTTGATTAAAAAAAAAATGTCTTGTAAGAAACGTGTAGTTGATGTGCATTAATGTGCATTATTAAATGCAGAATATTAATGTATAATTTTAAATGATAGATTTTAATTTAAGTTTATTTTCAAAATGATTTAGTTTTGTTTGAATCAATGAGTCCAAGTGAGAAGCGGCAAGGTGGTGTAGCGGTTAGCACGGCCGCCTTGCACCTTAAGGGTCCGTGTTCGATCCCCGTCCCTGTGTACATGGAGTTTGCATGTTCTCCCCGTGCTTGGTGGGTTTCCTCCAGGTTCCCCAGTTTCCTCCAAAGACATGCAGATTAGACAAATTGGCATTTCCAAATTGGCCGTAGTGTGTGAGTGAGTGTACATGTGTGTGTGTGTGCCAGGTGATGGATTGGCACTCTGTCCAGGGTGTACCCCGCCATGTGCCCTAAGTCTCCTGGGATAGGATCCAGGCCCCCAGCGACCCTGAATACAGGATAAAGTGGTATAGATGATGAGTGAGTGAGTCTAAGTGAGGTCACAAGTCACTTAAAAACCATAACTTTCTAAGAACATTCTGCTAAACAAAATTGTAAGCTAGTTGTCAGGGGCAAGCAGCATTTAGCAGGATGATACGTTTTAAGGTACAATGGAGGTTCTTAGAGTCGCCATGTTTTGTGGCTAATTGTTTGTTAAAAGTTTTTCAAAGCATTATGAATTATTTATTTATTTATTTATTTATTTATTTAATTATTTTTGCTTGAGGTCCAGGATTGCGCCATTTGGCAGACGCCTACCGACATTCCCATTTCACTATACACCTGAACAGTTGAGGGTTAAGGCCCTTGGACCTAACAGTGATAACTTGATGGTGCTGGGGTTCAAACCTTTTTTTTTTATTTTTTTATCAGTTTTCCAACACATTAGCTACTCATCCTGTGATTATCATTACAAGTTTTGGATTCATACCAAGATCTCAACAGACATTATGTTTTGAAAAGGTCGTTTTAACAAGTTATTTAATAATGCATAGAAACATAAGCAAATATGAAAACATTTCATGCATATTCAATGCATTTAACACAATTTAAAAATAATACATTTACAAAAGTTTGATAGTCGTGTAAAAATACCACATATTGTGGCATCATAAGACGGCAGCGTACGAAAGGTCAAATCATTATCCAGTGGCAAAAAGCTGGTAATAAGTCTAACATCATCACGCACATTAATCTATGTGAAGTTTGAAGTTTGCGGTTCTTTGCAGCTCATCATCTTGTCATTACAAACGTCTACTTCTGATGATGGAATCAGCAAAATGGCGCTTCCTCCAACCTCACCACCTCCTGTACACCGGGCCAGTTTCCTCTTAATCCGCTGGCATTCTCTTCCATGTCAAAGGACATTTCATAAAACAATATCCAGTAGAGAAGAGAGCATCTGGGCTTTGAAAAGAGCTATCAATTCCAATCAGGCGTTATTGTGGTGTGGTGAATGGAGCTCTCCGAGGGTCAGTGTAATTCTCTGATTATACTCTTCTTATGCCAAATTGCCATTCTCGGCTTTTGTACTACATGAACAATTTGAGCCCGTCGAGTCAGTACTACGTAGGTCCCTCGGAGTGACAAGTAAATTTAGGTCAATTTATGATATTGCAAAGTACCGGGGTTTGGGGGGGGGAGGGTGGTGGTGGACGACAACAAATGCCACGCTAATTTTCAAACATAAGTTTTTCATTATCTGAAGTGTATATCCATTATTTCAGCTAAGTAAGCATATCTCCAGTATTCCAGTTCTCTCATTAAACCGTGACGGGAATTAATCAGTAAAGAATCATAGCATTACTTGTAATAAATAGGTGCATGGAAATAAACATGTATATCTGGAAGGACATTTTTACACCAATCTGTGCAAGTCATTATTGCTGTCAAATGGGCTAATATCAGTACGTTCCATTTGGTTGAAGCATCTTATTTCGTGGAAATGTACATTTCTTTCATTATAATCATCAAACGAGTCCTCGTTGTTCACAGAGTCCTTGTGATTGTTATATTACTATATTTGAAATATCCTTAAAAAAAAACTAGGTAGGAAGCAAGAGCAACCTTTGCAATAAACATCCACAATGCTACATGACACCTATAGAACCTTTTATGAACATTTCTAAGTGCATATTTAAGCTTCATTAAAGCTGCTTTTCTCCATTTTAAGGCCAAGGTCATCCTACACCATTCCATCCGTGTTTATTTTCCCATAACAACATTCACTGGATCATTGGAACTAATGGGTCAACTGGAGCCACTTTTCATGAAAATGTTTCAAGTGAAAGCATTTCTTACAGATTCAGTATTAACAAGGATTTCTGTTAACTTCTAATTTAGTTGCTAATTATATTTAATCGAGATCTGACTACATTCCCAGCCTCAAATTATGCCCTCAAATAACGTCTACCATCAAGTGATGCAACTCGGGATAAACCTTCCTAACACCATCCTTTTCTAAGCGAAGGAACACTGGAACATATCACTTCTTGCTGTTTATTACCTGCTTTCTTAGTCTGATTAGCAGACAGAATTTGCTGGAAGACAATGAACAGTGCTATTCCTTCTACATTCACACTTGCGAGCGAATTGTCCTTGTCACTTCTAGTTTTTCTCTTGTTGGTGTATACATTCCAGTGTCAATGTTTTTTTTTTTTTCTAGCTTTTTTCCTTTTTGAGAAATGCAGCAGAGAGAATGTGTAGCCTAAAGGTAAAACATTTCATGCACAGATCAGTGTGGAAATCGGTCGCATATTGCTGCTCGGATTTGTAGTAGCATTGTGGTGAGGTTAATAATGTCTCCAAGTTCAGCTTTTGGTGTAGTGCCGCATGTATGTGTTGGCAACCCATCCAGGATGTACCCTGCCGTGTACCTTAAGTTTCCTGCGAAAGGATGGTTTGCTGTGACTCAACACAGTCAACATTAGCATAGAGAATGAACAAAGGGTGGGATGTCTCTAGCAAAGCGTGCAAACTAACTGCAGGTACGAGTTAAAGTTGTGAGTGGAAGAAGACGTGAGGAACCCTACAACCACCCGCATCATGGTTTTGGTCTAAGAAATTATTTGAGAATCATAGTTTAGTGTTTTTTATATATATATATATATATATATATATATATATATATATATATATATATATATATATATATATATATATATATATATATATATTATTTTTTTTTTTTTTTTATTTAGTGATTTTTTTTATCTGGGTACCCCAGGTTCCTCCCACAGTCCAAAGGCATGCAGACTAGGCTAACTGGCATTCACAAGTTTCCCATAGTGTGTAATTGTTTGTGTCAGTGTTGGCCAGAGGTCCTACCACAGTTGTAAAATAAGAATAAATACAATGGTAGTCACTGATGGCTTCCATGGTTCCTATCTTACTACAGAGGTTCCTAGATGGATGGATAGATAGATAGAATAATAAAAAAACTCAATTAATTCAGTAAAGTGAGCTTATTATTTAAAAAAAAAATCACAAAAACCTCAATATCAATGTCATGACAATACTATATAACTATATATATATATATATATATATATATATATATATATATATATATATATTATATATATATATATATATATTTTTTTTTTTTCCAAAAAATGGGTGACCATTATTGACGTCTGAGAATTCCAGATGTACAATAAACCCCCAAAGTCATTTGTTGATGTCTATCAGCCTATTATACAGGCCTGGATAATTTACTTACTTGATATTAATATTGAATAAAGTTGTCATTAGGACAGCTGATGCATGTGGGGTTAAACCTCCACAAATAGCTATTTAGGTTTATGACACTTGTAAAAGGGCCATCTAGAACACCTTATGTGAACTTTTATAAATTGGTTGGAAAGATTGAACTGGCTGCACGAATTATACAGTTATACAGTGAGATGATATTACAGCAATTTTGCTCAAACTGAATACAATGTTCCCCAAACTATTATTCAACCCTGGATTAATGAAATCACTTCTGGACAGAAAAAAAGGCCATCTGGCTGGTTTTTGATAATTGGATCTCATTTCCCGACTGTCCACTTTTTATTCATGGTCATTCTGTAAACTCAAAGAGAGAGAGAGAGAGAGAGAGAGAGAGAGAGAGAGAGAGAGAGAGAGAGAAAAGCCTGTAGTGTAGTGTATTAATAGGTTTATTAAGGACTGTCTTTTTTTTCCCACCTTCTATAAAATTTGCAAAGCTTTCAGTTCAAAATAACAATACAAACTAATAATAACAGAATGGAAAATAAACATTGCACTGTCAAGTGGTTAATTACTGTATTCATAATTCTTCTTTTTTTTTTTTTTCTTCCCCACATATGCATTATTGAAAATTAATTGCCGCGATTACCGCAGGACACAAACTCATCAATTTCGCATGTATCAATCTTATCTGGCTTGGTTTGTATTTCGGCCGGTCTGGAAAATGAAGCAATTACGGTGCTAGCAAGTCAGCAGGGCCTAAATGAGTTGCTGTTTTAACAGAATTGAAAATTTGACCTTAAGATTCGCATAAAGCTCTCGGTTCCTCCGTTGATTCTGCAATGCTAATCACTTCCTTATCGCCTGCTCATTACCTCCGCATGGAAACGCATCCTTTTTAACAGGCCACCGAATGAAGCACTTAGAATGTTTAAGTAGTGTGCTCATTATCCTTTTATAATCATGGAAACTTTGTTCCCTTTTTGCATTTATTAAAAGACAAAAAGGAAGACGGTTATGTCTCTCATTGTTCAATGTGTTAAAATGTCCCCTATTTTTTGTATGCTATTTATACATCTTATATATATATATATATTTTTTTTTTTGCAAAAACATTTTGGCTGAGACGTTGCATTGCAGGAGACTTGAATCACTAGATAAAGTCTTCTAAAGCTCTTTTCAAATACTTCCAATGGGCTTTAAGGTCAGGACTCAGAAGGTCCGAAATTGATGGTCAATGCATGTATTCAAATTATTTTTTCATGCTTCATGCCGAAGCAACCCCAGATCATAACACCATACCAGAAACTAAATGTCATATAGTGTACCTGTTCATAGTATCCATGTGAAATGTCAATGGCTGCCATGAAAGACATGAAATATTTATGCACATATTGTATGTATTATAAATAATGCAGCAGATTTCTAGTGATTTATTTTAGTCATGGCTTTGTGAGAAAATCCATATATACTGTAGGCATATTGTCATTGTCTGATTAAAATATTGGTCAGAGATAATTAACTTTATAATGCAGCAAGCTCAGGAAACATTTTTTTTGCATTCAAGTGTCAAATACATTATGCTATTTATGCAGTTTCTCCAATACACCACATCCTATACCGCTTCCTCGAGTTGGTTTAAAACATATTTACATACCACTGATGTAAATCCTTTAAGACAAATTATATGCATCATATTCATGTCAATCGCGTACGTATGCTGAGAACAGTGATGGATGGGAAAATACTAAAACAAAATGTGAGTAAAATGTGGAAATATGCAAAAGCAATTATTTTAACCAGTGTTTATTTATCTTTTTCCTTTATTTATTTATTTATTTCAAGTCAGGTTGGCATAAGAGCTGTGCAGTGTGTCTTGTTTTGTTTACTGGATGGCAAAAGCATAAAACTAAACATCAAGTCATTTTCCCCCTTCATCCCAGCTCCATTTTGCTTTTCACCTTCTCTTTTCTCCTCTGTCTAATTGGGTTTCATTGATTTATCCGGCTTGGCGCAGCATTGGATGTTGCAGTTGCTGACCCTGCAAAAAAAAAAAAAAAAAAAACCCGTCTAGAGGCCCGGCTAAAACACAACTCCCCTGCTCATACTCTTTACCCTCCAGCTAGACCTGAACAATGGAGCCAGAGGGCTAGAATCAGGTCAAGCTGCAAATCAAGAGAACAAAATCCATAAGCCTGAATGATTTAGGGTGCCGTTAGAAACCACTTAACCTTGTCCTGTTGTACATTTGTGTCCATATCTAGGCTTCTTTTGGGGACCATCAAGAAACAGTTTTGCTGATACAACTTATTGCTGGTCATAACCTAAATAGAAGTTTTGCAATTCCTTGTATGGGATTGTATTGTGACTCACCTGACCCAAGAAACTGAATGTTCTAGCAAGCCTACAGACTAAACAATGGCCTAAATGGGCATAGTGCAAGTCTTCCTTGTGAAGTGATGGATGGTGGTTTGAGTCAAGTAGAGCTACAGGCTTGAAGGGGATACATAGTACAGGGTAAGTTGGTTTTGGCTTTCTAGGTGAGAGTAAGTGTTTTGCAGAAGCTACAGTAAGCCAGTTTGAGCACAGTTTTGATAATAATGGGTACTACTAAAACTTTTTCACATAAGTGTGAAGTGTGAATGCAGTGGCACCCACTCAATGGCAAACATCTGCAAGGATTCAAGTTCAATTTCAAGTTTATTTGTCACATGCATGTCAACACAGGGCCAAAGGATGAGCCACAAAATGGCTTCACAGGCAAAAAGGCGTCACTTTGGGCTGAGCCACACACATAACCTAGTCACCTGCAGCCATCACCCTGAGGTCTAGCTCAGGTCTAGAAACAATGCCTGGATGTGAAAACATCCAGGCATTGTATGTTGCATTTCATTTCTTTATAGCTCCATTTTAAAGATCTGTTCATTAACATGGGCCTACTGGGAGCATTTTTCAATGTTGGATGGCCATGCTGACCTCACTATACAACATTGGCCAACATTAGCACGGTGAATTTAAAGATGGTTAGATGTCTGTTGGCTCTGGTGGCCCAACACTAACTCATGGGAATCCAATGAGATTGTCCTGAGGTTCGGAAAGTACAAAAGTCTTTTCACTTCAATGAGGTGTCAACCCCTTAAATCCTGATCCTAATCACCAGGTACTGTGGTTGTGTCTATACATTGGTGAAATACAAACTGTGCTGGACACAGGCTCTCTGGGACTGGTGTATACTGTAGAAGCCCTGCTGTAGTCTAATATATGTATATATTGAAAGTACACATAGTGTCCATTACAAGCCATGCATTGGCACCACTGTTGAACCATCTCTCGACTTCTCTTTGAAAATCACCTTTGTAGCGATTACAGTGCAGTACAAAATGTTTATGGAGATGGCACCATTGACAACAGCAATGTGCACTGATGGATGAAGGAGAAGGAGAAGGAGAAACCAGCTCTGAAGACAAACCTTGCAGTGGGAAAACATCAGCTTTGACGAGGTTTGGACACACCTTCTCATTCAAAGAGGTTGCATTTGTATTATGGCAAGAAAAAAAGCAGCTAAGTGAAGAAAAACGAGCGGCCATCATTACTTTAAGAAATGAAGGTCAGTCAACCTGAAAAATTGAGAAAACTTTGAAAGTGTCCCCAAGTGCAGTCACAAAAACCATCAAGCGCTACAAAGAAACTGGCTGACATGCGGACCGCCCCAGGAAAGGAAGACCGAGAGTCGCCTCTGCTGCTGCGGAGGAGAAGTTCATCCAAGTCACCAGCCTCAGAAATCGCAGGTTAACAGCAGCTCAGATCAGAGAGCAGGTCAATGCCACACAGAGTTCTAGCAGCAGACACATCTCTAGAACAACTGTTAAGAGGAGACTATGTGAATCAGGCCTTCATGCTAGAATATCTGCTAGGAAACCACTGCTAAGGACAGGCAACAAGCAGAAGAGACGCGTTTGGGCTAAAGAACACAAGAAAGAAAACTGAGTGAGAAAGTGTGTCCAAACTTTTGGTCTGTACTGTATGTCAGTTAATAAAAACTCTTATGGCCACTTTTGCAGCACTTTGCGTACAGCCCTTATACTTTACGAACAATTAGATTTTTCACTTTTTTTTTTCTTACAGAATATCGGTGAAAGGTTCTGAAGGATAGTTAGCATTAGCATTGGCAATCTTTTTATGGAATGCAGACATTATTGCATTGTTGTGTCTTATGTCCACCTTACAAAAAACCTTTCTGTGGCCTAGTACTTTTTTGATGTATTTAAATCTTGAGAAAGTGCGTTTGATAGTTTGAAGCGCAGGGATCATGTTTGCTTGCAGGGTGCCTTCATCATCTGGTTTCAACCAGTATCACTTTTTATTATTATTATTTTTTTTTTTAGCAAACCTCTGTATTACATTCCCTACACAAAAAAATAATACTGTAGCATAACCATTGTCCATAATGAGAGACATTGACAATGAAGAACGTTCACAATCATGTATACTGTATTTTAATGATGGGACATCTTAAAGACAGTGTAATCAATATTAGCATTTTTTTTTAAAATAAAATCTATAGTTAGCCAGGAGGCTATAAAGGCCAGAATCATGAAGTAAAGTTAACTTTTTTCATTAAGACATTTTTTTCCCTCCAATTATAACATGACCCCATACACTTCTGTGCAGCCTTTAACTAGGAGGCTTGCATGCTTCTTGCATATGATGGTTGAGAGTCCTGGGAAGCAGCTCAAGCTTTAATCTGCCAGTCTTTCTGGAAATAGCAGAACGTTCACATGTAACGATAGTTATTATCGATTGCAAATCTCTGCAGTGAGTCTAAAGCCAATGTATGTGCTTATGTGTTAAACTTTTGTTTTGTTTTTCTCTCCCCCTGAATTGCTTTCAATTTCTATTTTGCTATTCAAAGGCATTCAGCATACATTCTGAGCCTCTTATTCAGTATCTCTTTTTGCATGCGTCTTTACCTTCAAACGTTGGCTCAAACACACACTCTCTTGCACATATGGATGTTCACTCACAAATGAATTATAGATCAGGGTTTGCAGCAATGCCTCAGGTGTGGAGGGTTGGTTTTAGAAAGTGTGAAAGTAACTGTTTCAGAAGGCAACTTTCGACCACCCGTCTGCCCAGCTGTATGCACGCACACACACACACACACACACACACACACACACACACACACACACACACACACACACACACACACACACACACACACACACACACACACACACACACTACACGCACACACACACACACACACACACACACACACACACACACACACACACACACACACACACACACACACACACACACACTACACGACACACACACACACACACACACTACACACACACACACACACACACACACACACACACACACACACACACACACACACACACTACACACACACACACACACACACACACACACACACACACACACACACACACACACACACACACACACACACACACACACACACACACACACACACACACACATACTACACACACACACACACACACACACACACACACACAGAGACACACACACACCTACACACACACACCTACACAGTTTTCCCACTGCTCACTGTATTCAATACTACAAATAAAACATTAAAAGGATTCTCTCTCTCTCTCTCTCTTTCTCTCTTTCTCTCTCTCTCTCACACACACACACACACACACACACACACACACACACACACACACACACACACACACACACACACACACACCAAATCCACTCTCCTGACTTTCATCATGTGACATCAGTATGGTTTGTATCAAAAAAGTGACCGCTTCAACTCTGTACTCCATCCAGCATCCTCATACCTGCTGCCCAATACAAATCTCTGCAATATTAGCCGTACAGCGTCCACAATCACATCTATATAAATGCTAATAATTTTGTTGGTGGGTGAAATGGGTTCATTTTTAAGCTCCAATTGGATTCATATATACTGTATATCTAAAACATAATGGTCTCTGTTCGTCCAGGGATACATTCATTAGTATTCACACAGTGGGTCTAAAATTGAAAGGTGGTTCATTTGCATGTCATTTCAGTAAGAAGAAAGATCGAAAATAAGTTTTTCAAAGTACATATGAACTTTCGTAATAATTTCCAACCCCTAGAGCTGGACAGTAACACTGCAGAAGCTATTTAAAGAAATGATTTGGTTTCAGGTTTTCCCCCAAAATGCATAGTTTAATACTAAATTGACCTTGCTCTCTTTTCCTATGCAAAGAACTTTAATTGGTTTCTGTGTTTAAAACATACTATATAAATAAACCTGACATGGGGGCAGTGCTGGCTCAGACAGTTGAGGCTGATCAGAGGGTCGAGGAGGGGGTTCAAGTCCTGCCGATCCTGGGTCAACAATGTTTGGCCCTTAAGCAAGACCCTTAACCTACCGGTTCAGTACCAGTCATAATCCTGGTGTAATTGGGTCGGTTGTGACAGGAAGGGCATCTGGCGTGAAAACTGTGCCAGATGTGGCATCCCCTAGTATAAAGGGACAAATAAACTCCACTTGACTTTCTTTGTAGCACTTCACAGCCTATAGAATGGACATTTACATACAAATATCAGTCCTTGTCTACACAGTTGTATTTAATTACGGAGGAAATATAAGAGCTTGTGGGTGTTGGTGGTGTTCGAGGAAATCAATCAACAATAGGGTGGTATAAAGTGGTTATTACTGTGGCCCCGCACCTCCAGGAGAGTTTGAATCCATCTCAGATCTGTCTGCTTGGAGTTTGATATTGTTTCCTCTGGTTCCCTCCCACACTCCAAGGAAGGATATGCATTAGGCTAATTGGCATTCCCAAATTGCCCGGAGTGTGTGTGTGTGTGCTTGTGCCCTGTGATGCACTGGCAAATCTCACATTATGCTCCAAGTCCCCTGGGATATCCGACCCTGTACAGGATAATCAGTATAGAGAATGATTGAGTGAGCGCATTATTGTAGAAAGTCTATGACTCAAGATTGTTCCTGCTATCACAAATGATACATATTATGAAGAAAACATGCAAAGCTATTTTTTTCTCTCACTGGATATTATGACATCAACTCACACAGGAAGTCCGACACTTGGGTTTGTTTTTAAAGGTAGATAGAAAACCTCATAAAGTTAATCTCCGTCCATCTAGAAACCTCTGTCATCCAACTATTGGGCATTGGACCATGGTGTCCAATGGTGACCACTGTAGTTATTCTCAATTGTACAACCGTGGTAGGACCTCCGGTCAACTTTCATGTACTATGGGCAATTTGGAAATCTGCATGTCTTTGGACTGTGGGAGGAAATCGGAGAACCTGAAGGAAACCCACCAAGCACGGGGAGAACATGCGACCTCTATGCACACAGACCCGACGTAGGAATTGAACCCAGGACCTGTTAATAAAGAATGAAATGCAAAAATATAACAATTTATAGTAAGACGGTCGTTCTGGTCCACTGAAGGCCCCTAGAACAGATTTGTTGCACCAAAGTCATTATAATTATACTGAAGAGATGAACTCCTTTCTTCCAAAACACATCCCTTCAGTTGATTTTTTTCTGATGATGGTGACGGAATGCACGTCTAATATGTCATTCCAGTAAAAGCTCAGCTGGCCCTAACACGCGATTTACACCACTGTCGTCCTGGTCAAACCATTCAGCAGTCCCTTCTGTCCTATCGAAGTGGGCGGAGTCATGCTGGAAGAGACCGCGCACGTTGTAATAGAAATGTTTCATCATCGGTAGTGGTAAGAGGTGCCGATCAATCAGAAGAATGTTGTATTGATTTGCGCTGACACTTTGCTCTAAGGGGAAAAATGAGGCTGTACTATGTTAGCGGAAGTAAACGCCCCCCATTGTGTTCCTGCACTTATTATTCAGGGCTTTTTTTTTCCCCTTCTTCCATTTGTCACCTGCATGACGCAGTGCGCCTGTCACTTTATTCGACATGTGGCAAGTCAGCGTATCTCGGGAGGGCTGCCTACATTAACATGGTAATTATTAAGGCACGGAATTATGATGATTTGTGTCACAGATAATCCTAGCTCTTAAGTGTCATTAATAGTGCTTTAATAACATAATATTCACGTGTTGCTTGACAGCACACCATGGAGCACCAGGAAACAAGAGTGTCTGCGCTTTTTCCTCTGTTTAAACTGTATTCCTATTATGTAATTAAACCGCACTGTAAATCTCTCATACTGTTATGAGTCACCAACATCTTTCTTTCTTTCTTTCTTTCTTTCTTTCTTTCTTTCTTTCTGCAAGTGGTCACTGATGATCTTGGGCATGTTTCACAAAACCGGCTTCTTTACTATGGGAACGGTGTCTTGGTGCTAACCAGGTATTTTCCTTGGCTACGGAAAAAAAGCCACTGAACTACAGCAGGGCCGTAAAAAGAGGTGCATAAATTAACCCTGCAGAAAGGGACGATCGTTTTTCGCGAAATTAAAGCTGGCCTGGCCTTTCTGCAACATTGTTATTTCTTCTTCCAATTAAGTACACCCCACGTTTTTAAATGTGACTTCACGCTCTTCAGGGAATATCCTTCGCGAGCGATCTAACCCCGAGTAGGTTAATTTAGCCATAGCCAGGATAATTCTCTTCTCGCAACACAGTCAACCTGGCTAATCTATCTTCGCTCAACCCTTTCATTAGCGCTCACACGGTCTCCGCTTCTTACAGGGCGAGAACGCAACACTGAGGTCGCAGCAGTGCTGAATTAGAGGGTTCACGGAACAATGCCCTCTGTACATTAAGACAGATTACTCAGCGCCCTCCGGCAAGAGCTTTTCCCTTTCAATTATGCTATGTTTCAAAGACGCGTGTTAGTCGCTTCTGTTATTTCTGCACCTTTGCTTTCTCTGTTATGGTGAACTCAGGAATGTGATGACAGCCCCGAAGACCTCCGAGTTAATGGCATCTAATTCAGGCTTTGAAATTCAGCAATGACCTACACATGAACGCACCATTAAGTCTTCCTTCAGCGCTTCGCCCTCAGGCACAGAATTAGGCCGAATTATGAAGGAGAACCTCAAAACAACGATGAGGGTCATTACAGCAGATGAAAAAAGCCCCAGATTCAAACAGGCAATCTAGGTTTTATTAGAAACTCATTTTGACCTATAAATGGGCAGAAAAGAACGATCAAAACAAAGGAGGAACACAACATCAAAGTAAACTAAATGCGAAATAAAACACTCCGGTGCAAAATGATCGATGTCTGGGCGGCGTGGTGCAGACCTGATGTGTACTGGATTTACTGGTATCAACAACAAAACCAACAACAACAACAACAAAAAAAGGACTGTTTTCCATCAACAGTGTGGCCTCAACTGTCATATTCTTCTTACACCGCAGCAATTTTCCCCCATGATTTATTTATTTATTTTCGACTTTTTTTTTTTGTATTTATTATAAAACACTTTGTGTATCGGTGGCCCCTACGAACAAAAGTGAAAGCACAAACATTATGGAAACAAATACTGCAAACACAAAGGTGAAAACACGTGCAGAAATAAAATACAAGGATGCACAAAAAAGTCAGAGCACAAACGTTGTAGAAAAGTGCTGCAAATACAAAAAAACACATACAAAAGTCAAAGCGCAAACATTACAGCAAGGAGCTCCAAGTACAAAAACTCAGAAGAATCAAGGCACATTCAAGAAATCCAAACACATACAAGCCAGTCAGAGCACATGTTTAAACAACTAGAGTTAAATCAATTGCTGTGCAAACCTCATTCTGTTCCCATTATAGTACATGAATGACGTTTAAACAAATCGTTCATTTTGTATATGTGCCACTTGGGAACACTGATCGACACCTCGTTGGTTGGTGCTTCCAGGTCTGCGTTGCCACTAAGTCAGATTCATCACTCCCCTACAGTCCTGGAGCATTTCCGGTGTAGCTAATCTCATTTTTCTTTCTGCTTCTGTATTTTTTTCCCCCCCCCCCCCCCCCCCTTTTGCATGGCATGTGTTTTTGTTATTTGCAGCCCATTTCCATAATGTTTGTGCCATCACTTTTGTTGGCACTTTGTCTCTAGGGGCGACCGTATTTGTGTCCATTTTTAGCTACTCTTAATGTGGCAGAACATCCATCCTTTATGCCTTTATCTCTTATCTGTTGTATCTATAATCATCAAATGTTCTTATGTAATTGTGATTCCTTTATGCAAAGCACTTTGAATGACCATTGTGTGTGAAATGTGCTATACAAATAAACGTGCTTTGCCTTATGATGTTTAGAAGACATAAAAACAGAGCATTATAATATAATAAACAATTAATTATTGTCAAATGTACTGTGCATTGTGTTGCATGCTTTGCTACAATGTTAATGTAATAGAAATGTAACCAATCTCTCCCAGACCAATCAGAATTGAGCATCTCATTGAAACCCACCTAACAAAGAAATAATTAAAGCGATCAAATCCATAGAAATACTGCAGGTAGGTTCCGTTCGCTTTTAAATGACAGAGTCTGTCAAAAAAGCTTTTATATATTACTTTACAGATCAGACTGATCCAAACGCTTCCTAAAAATAGTCCTCCTCAAGCACCGGTTACACTGTTTAGCTTCTCAGAACAGCGTCTGTAATAAAACGTCTCGTCTATAATTAAACTCTCACATCTGGATGCCTACAGATGAAAACTGCACCAGTGGGTTTCTAGCAGGGTTCGTTTTCCTTCGAACCCAGATGTTTGCATCACACATAAATGTATTTATAGAAAACTACAATTGTGATACTGTTGCGTTTGCGAATTTAAAGTGAGTCTTTATCCTGGCTGCAGCTGTCATTAAAAAAAACGGCCAATTTAATCAGCCTCCACGATTGTGCTCTTTAGTTCGTCTTTTTCTTCTAATGGGTTCTGGGAAGTCAGTATGTAGCTGATGTAAACCTCAGCAACTCAATTTTGAAACATCTCCCAAAGCATCCATCATTCCGTGTTTAGGAGAGTGGGAGAATAAATAAAAAAAAATAAATAAATAAAAATAAAAAATAAATAAATAAACTGGTTTAATCTGGTTTAAGCCTTAAATTGAAATAGAAATAGAAATGTCACATGATATAATAGTAAATTATATAAATAAATATCTAGTTAAAAAAAATATTACATATTCATCTTATTATTATTATTATTATTATTATTATTATTATTATTATTATTATTATTATTATTATTATTATTATTATTCATTTTTTTTAATAGTAGATGAATCCTATATTAATTTTCCTCCCCAGGTGCAGGAATGATCAGAAAATTATACTGACATGAGGATTGATGCACCAGAATTTCCACACATGCTGAATGACTTATTTTCCCCTGGTTTCAATAGCGACCATACACAGTACATGTGTGCATTAGGAAGGTGGCTATAAATTAAGTGCATTAGCTAGCTACATTATTTAGCTTATAGCAAATAGGTTTGCAATGGAAACATCGCCATCCTTTATTTCAAAATGTGACAATTTCATTGCAACATTGTTGAGTGACTGAATGTAGCTAATCATCGAGAACAACATGGGTTTACATTTTTTTTTAATGCTTTGTTTAGATTGTAGGCAAATCTGATTAGTTTTAGATGATACGTCTGAGCTTTAGGACTAATTGTCCACACTGTTATTTGTAAGCGATCACATCAGATTTGGCTCTGTTCACACTGGCAGTCCAAATCAGACACCTTGTCGAGCTATCTGGTTTGGTTGCTATGGTAATGACGCCAGCAGGTGGGTTCACTGTAGAACATGTGTTGCCTGAGGTCAGGCAACTGTATGACATTCAACAACGGAGATATCACATCCCAACCCTTCAGTTCATCGTGAAGAACAACTCAACTTCCATTTCTTCCATTATGTCCCGCACTTTTTCCAAACATTGATCCATGTCCCATACCACCTGATTGTGTAGACTTGAACTTTGATGTTAAGTTGAGAATGATGTAATGGACCTGATTTGAGTGGATAGCCATAACATTATGACCACCTCCCTAATATTAAGTAGATCCACTTGTGTTCTACCACTTTCTTATGGGAATCAGCATGAACCTCTGATCTAAATAGCTAAATTGCTTTGGATCTGTTGGATCAGACAACATGGGCCAGCCTTCACTTCTCATGTGCATCAGTGAGCCTTGTCTTTTGGTATGTCCTGACCACTGCAAACTGGGAAAATCCCACAAGAGCTGCGATTTTGGAGTTGCTCTAATACAGTTGTCAAGCCATCACAGTTTGGCCCAGGTCAGAGTAGCAGTTACAGTTGCAATATCTCATAACTCTGGCACTTAGAAAGGGGTGGGATATACTGTAGTAGGCAGTAAGTAAAAACTTTGTCCCTAAAGCTGATGTGATGGAAACTGAAAAAAAAATGGGGAAACACAAAGATTTGAGTGACTTTGACGAGGGTCAAACGGTGATGGCTAGATGACTGGGTGAGAGCAACTCCAACACTGCAGCTCTTGTGGGATGTTCCTGGTCTACAGTGGTCAGGACGTACCAAAAGTGATCCAAGGAAGTAAACCAGTGACAAGGTCATGGGAGGCCAAGGCTCACGGATGCACATGAAGAGTGAAGGCTGGACCGTGTAGTCCGATCCAATGGAAGAGCTCGGGGACCTACTCGAAATTAGGCAGGTGGTCATGATGTTATGGCTGATATTGAAATGTTTTATATAATTTCATATCATTTAACACAAAACCCCACATTAATCTGAGTTAATTTCAGTACACAGTAGGTTAAAGTGCCCACCCACATTTGACCACCATGATAATGTGTGGGATGGTTTTTCCCCCTAAGGGAAATCACAGCATATAATATACAGTGCACTCCATTACATTATTCATGTAAAGAGTTAGTTTTTTTTTTTTTTTTCTATTCTTTTTTTTTCCCAGACAACAGGCATTTGGACACTCACACACCCACTCTCACTCATCATCTGTACAGGATTGCAGGGGGCCTGGAGCCTATCACAGCAGGAGACTTAGGGCTCGAGGCGGGGAACACACACTATGGGCAGCTTGGAAACACCAATTAGCCTAATCTGCATGTCTTTGGACTGTAGGAGGAAACACACACACACACACACACACACACACACACACACACACACACACACACACACACACTATATATATATATATATATAATATAAAATGTTATTTATTGTCAATAAAAATAGTGCAAAATAGAAGCTGTGATATCAAATGTGCAATTAAACGTTAATATAATGTGAAAAAGTGAAATAGTTCCATATCTGCTGAGAATCATGTTTAAAATGTGCCATAGTACATTAGAGTGCTAGATAATGTTTATTATAGTCTGGCAGCTTCCTTCTACTATTTATTTCCTGAATTATACGTTTATTATTCTTTTCAAATATATACAGTATATATATATATATATATATATATATATATATATATATATATATATATATATATATATATTCAAAGCACTTCTACAGATCACTTGAATGGCTGCAATATTGAACCTCTTGAATTGCATTGACACGGAGAGCCTCTGTTGTTGTTCTTGTTGTTCTTTGAAACTTCCATGTATGAACTAAAAGACTCGTGTGCGTGTTTGATTCATTCCGCATGTAAATTCGCCAGGAGCCTTATCGTAGTTTCATTCCTCCTCTACATTTCTCTATTGAACAATGAGGATGGAGTTACACAAAGCTGGCCGTGATCAATTACAGCACCGCGGATGGCGAGAGAACAAAGGAGACAAAGGGGTGCTGCTTGGATGTGGGTCAAGACTGAGGAAGGATGGTTACAGGAAAAGAAAGATGGTCAAAGAACAAAAGAAAAGCCGTCACGAATGAGAACCCTGTCCAGCATGTGTGTGTGTGTGTGTGTGTGTGTGTGTGTGTGTGTGTGTGTGTGTGTGTGTGAGAGAGAGAGAGAGAGAGAGAGAGAGAGAGAGAGAGAGAGAGGTTGGGCTAGGAGAAGCAACAGAAAAATGGTGGAGAAAGTCTTTAATTTACTAGTGCATATTTATTCATTCAGACTTTTACCTACACTTATTTATTTATTTATTTATTTGAAAAGAAACATTGACGGAAAGCGTCTTGCTCGTGTCACGATCGTAAGATCTGATGTGACGGCGTGTCAGCTTCCATTAAGACGGAGCAAGACGAGCGGGCGGATGAAGGCGAGTAGACAGCACGTCTCCACTTCTGAGGAAACAGAACCCGTCTGACATATTCACTCTCGAATGCCTCCGAAAAAACGCAATCCAATCACAAATCTCAAACGTTCGCTCCTCTTCCTCTCGTCTTCGTCAGTGTCCGTTTGCATAGGCGAATCTAATAAAGTCAAAGATGCACCTGTCCATATTTCATGCACATGAAAAGGATGTCAAGAGGCATCGGGCAGTCTGAGAGCCTCTCCGTCAGCAGTATTGATTTTACGCCCACGTCTGGGATGCTTGGCACTGACACACGGCGCAAAGCGCGGACATCTCACCACTTCGAAACCACAATTAATCTTATTTTATCATCTATACCAAGTATCACTGTGAAGGTCTGCCAAAATTCTGGCCGTCGTATATATATATATATATATACACATATTTTTTTTTTATTGCTTTTTGTACATAATGGCCTCACAGGGATTTACGGCTTTAAGTATCAGATCAAAGAATTACATGTGTGGGTATGTTTTCTTTGTATTTCATTATATGTACAGTATGCATGTACGGTGTGGAGCAAAAATCTTGGGCCACCTCCCCAATTTTTCATACGAATTGAAATGCGAAGAAATGTTTTACTGTAACATTTATGGCATTATCCAGAGCAACGTACATTTTTATCTCATTATACATCTGGGCAGTCGAGGGTTAAGGGCCTTGCTCAAGGGGCACAACAGGGGCAATTGGGTGGTGCTGGGGTTTGAACCCGGGACCTTCCTCACTGTAGTCCAACGCTCCTGCTCCTGTCCCTAAAAACCTTGTTGTTAACAACCTCAACAGCGTCCTCGTTTCCCTTCTCATCTGTTCGGACCACTCAGCATTCAGCATCACCGGTACACTAATCACCAGCCTGATCATCTGTCATCATCTGTCCCCGTTCAAACGATTCAACATTCTTCTGAAAATGCTCAGATACAGGGACTGGACAGCTTATATACTGTATACTGCAGCTTCTGTTTGGTTTCTGTGCTTATAAAAGAAAAGAAAAAAAATAATTGATGACCTGATACAGTATATCCTCCCATTGCCAACATTAGACGTCTCTTTTAGTTCCATCCTTCTAATACATCCTAATACCCAATTCTGATACATAATCTAAACCTTTTTTTTTTTTTTTTTTTAAATAGAGCTTTGATAAAACATCATAAGCTTATTAAAAGAAAGCTTTGAAGCATCAGATAAGTATTTTGAGCCAGCATGAGTTGCTCTTTGTAATAACTACTTATAAATCATTAATCGATTCAAAATGAATGAATCCAGCTCTTTGATGTCGGTTCTTATATGACTATCGCAGTCTTCCTTTTTCTGTACCAATTATTTCGTAATGCTAATGTCTGGCCAATTACTGTTGCTTCTGACTAAAGACGTAGTGATCGTGGCTCCAGATTTGCTACTGATCTTTGTTATTTTGCCTATTGTACTTCCAAAAAGCCATGGGGTTATAACATAATTGTCCTTATTCTGTTATGGGTAATTCTCTCTCTCTCTCTCTCTCTCTCTCTCTCTCTCTTTTTTTTTTTTTTTTTTTGCAATGGAAATTGTCACAAAGCAGCTTTACAGAAATCTGGATGTCGATTCAGATCCCTAACAAGCAAGACGGAGTCGACAATGGAGATGAAACTCTTCCCAAGACGACACAATGGCGAACACTTGAGTGGAAGCATGTTTTATACAGAAATTGTGCCCATCAATCAGGCATAACTGAGTGGTATTTGGTAAGAGTTATTCCACACACTGGGTGGAGCTTGATCAGATTTAAGGAGACTTTTTGGAGGAGCAGTATTACTTACAGCACCTCTGTCTGATGGAGGTCTCTCTTGTGCAAGAGACACATCACATACTGATGTGTCTCTTGCACAAGTTGGTTTGTTGATTTTCAAGGATTTGGTGGGAACGTGAGTCACCTCGGCCAGGATAGCACATGCAATGTTTTTTTTTCTTTTCTTTTTTTTTTTTTTTCAACTTTTACAATTCATCTGTAAATGTGAATCAGTTTGACACTTTCATTCACAAAAAAAAAACAAAAAAAAAAAACATCACAAGTCCCGGTTTGACTCGAACACCCATTGTAGATTTATTACATACTGTATAGTAGCCGCTCATCCAACCAATCATCTATGATGAATCATTGGCTGGTGATGTCATGATTTTTTTTTTTTTTTATGTTGTTTTTTTTTTTTTTTGAAAGTTGGCTGGAAATTTTACTCATGATTTATTTTTTTTTTCATTACCAAAAGGCCGCCTTCTGTTACCATGCAGCATCGAAAAAATCGACGAGAACTCCCAACTTCAACGTCAAAGCATTTTCTCTCTGTGCCTATCTCTCTCGGTATCTCTGTCTGTCTGTTATCTGCGCTGTAGTGTAGTGAAGTGAGACAGACCTCGGTCCATTCCAGACACCCTGACTCCACGGACCTAATGGGATTATTCCAGTCCTCTGAGCCATGACCGAATGGTGACACCGAAATCAGTTCGCCACTTTTCCAACTGACGCCACTAAAAAGCCACCAGAGCACGGATGTAACTGAATACGAATACATTACTCTGACCGAACAAGTCACAAGTGCCCGAGCTACAAATACTGATATGAAGAAAAGACATCTCAGAGATGCTGGGAAGGTGGACGTAACAAAAAAAGGCTCACCATCCAGTGCACATGCCCATGAGCAAATACTCAAAGGCTAAACTTGAATGATGCAGCTGAGGTTAAGGAACCGTCCAAGCGTCTGTTTTTCAATAGTAGCACTCAAATTTAACACCAAAAAAAATAAATAAATAAATAAATAAATACCTTTAAAAAATAATAATAATTGTTCAGTTCAGGGTTAAATCCAAATACATATATTTTGTCTCACTAAACAGATACAGATACAAATAATTTCCTCGCCATACACACCAGACAATTTATCAAACCTCTTATTTTTCTGTTTTTTTTTTTTTAGCCTCTAACATGTTTTTAAAGATGTTAGAACATGAGAGTTCAAGCCAGAAGTGAATCTGTGCTTTTGCTTGTATTCTTTAAAATGTAATCTTGTTTAAGACCCGTATCTAATTTTAAAACTCTGGCTCACCCTTTATTGCAGGTTGTTATGGATGGTAATGACTATCTAAATTGTTGCATGGGCTTTATGAAGGTATGTAGCCCTTAATGACACACACACACACATTTCTCAAATTACACATTAAATAAATACACTTTACAGGGCAAAGGAGAAGGAATAGGGATAAACAGAGTGTTGCGTCACTTTATAGCTGCAGGGACTGAAATGTGATGTTAGAGCTTCATGTGTAAAACATTTTCGGATGCTTTACTCTCTCCACGTTCTACACTCGCTGCAGCCTCGTGTAATCACACTCGTGTGACAAACTCTCTGGCCTCTGGTTTTTGCATGTCTGAGCCACGACGCCTCCATCATGAGACGTGTTACAGCCTGGCTGCTGAAGCTACAAAATGCAGCACGCTCGGCACACCTCGGCTCCAGTTTGCCGATTTCCACACACAAATGACCAGTTACAACGCTCAATACAGGTCCTGGGTTCTGTCCTGATGTGGCTCATTTTCCGTCATCTGATTAGTCTAAGAGTCAGATTACGTCCCCGCAGGAGCGCGGCCCGGCGCAGTGCTATGTTTTCCCAGAACTCAGGCCTCTGGGCTTGGATTTATGGCAGCAAATGCCTGGGCTAAGGATAAACAATATCTTTAGGAATTATCTGTTAAAACAGCGCTGTCAATTAGCGCTGTTATTTTAACCCCTACAGCTGTTTGACATTTAGATTTCAGCTTGCTAGCATTTTAGCACAGATGCCTTATTTTAATCATAAAGAAAGCTGAGGAAGTTTCAATAATTAGTAAGTGATCATAATTGATATGTTTTATAGTGACAATTAATTCGATTACATGTAAATTGTTTTGCTAATTCACGGGTACGTACAAGGTGTAATGGGATACTGTGACGGAGATGACTTTTCAATAACAGCACATCCTGGAGTTGTAACAGTACGCCATGTCACGCCCTCCACTCTAACCAAGCCATGATCACCTGCAACTCCTCTCCACATTCCATCCCACGGCTTCTGTTTTGCCGCCTCATTCACCGGCATGAGCACACCTGCTCTGCATCTCATTCGTCACTTTCTCCCTATTTAAACCAGCCACAAACAACCATCCAGTGCCGAATTATTGCGTGCCACAAGCCTAGTGTTTTTTGTGTCTAGTGTTTTGTGAAAATAATACCTTTTTACCTTTCATGTTATTGACCTTTTTTTCTCTTCTGGTTACACCCTTAGCTTCACGAGTTGGAACTGTTCACTGCATTTATTGATAACCCGGCTTTGAACCTCTGCTTCTGTTTTTGACTCCGGCCCTGCCTTTATCCTCAGGATTGCTGAAACTCCAATCTCTCCCTCAAACTGCACATCGGATTTTACACGTGCACCACAGCCCTCACCTCTCCACACAGCCACGCTCACTCCTCTGCCGTGCTTGCTCAACCTGTGCGTTCAGTGCTCTATGTCTCTCATCCACCTCCACAACCAAGCCACGCCACAGCTCTTTTCAGACAGCACCCCAAGTACTGGTTTCTTTTGATCATCTCTCTCTCTCTGTTTCACCTCCTCATTTTGAAATAAACTGTTATATTGAATCCAACCTATTGTGTCTGCTTTTGGGTCCTCCAAGCCTGCCTCACACGGACCAGCCGTGACAGGAGTGTTTTATTCCTTTCATGCAACAGCAATTTGCAAATCGATGCATTTCTTTTCTTTAATTTACTTTAATGTAAATCATACTTTGAACATCATACATTTATCCAGTTAACGTCACACTTAATATAGACGCTTCCAAGAAATGTGTGACATTCAAGAAACAATAAATGACTTCCAGTTATCACTTATGTTATAGCAACTATAAACATATTGTAACGTCTATATTTATTCAGCTTATATTGCTATGTTTTTTTTTTCTCAGTGTGACCCCATCGGCTCATTCGACCTGCATGTGATTGGTACAGGTATTATGACAGATGCCCTTCCTGTCTCATGCCGCATTGGCAGGAGGATGCATTAGCAGTTATCATATGGGTATTTATATGGGCATAGGGTTAATGGCCTTGCTCACCAAGATCCCAACCATGACAACCCTGTGATGGCAGGGTATAAACCCCCCGAGCCTCTGATCAGCAACCCAGAGCGTCAACTGCCTGAGCCACCAATGCCCCATATGTTACTGAGCTCATATTTTCTTTATAATAACTTTAAATTTGGTGGCACGGAGGCTTAGCGGCTATCATTGTCACCTTGAACCTCTGGTTTTCTTCCCATCGTCAAACGTCAAGAGCTGTAGATTGATTTGAGTTTCCAAATTGCCTGTAGTGCCAGTAGGGATCGGCTATAGGCTCCACTGAGTCAGCACACCATAAGAAGTGTAGATAATTAATGAATATACTGTATATGTGAAATATTAAATCCATTCAACTGTATTTACATGATAAACATTTTGTCGCTGTTGCATGGTGGTGTAGTGTTTAGCACTGCGGTCACATGCTCGGTGATTTTCCTCCGGGTGCTCTGGTTCCGTTCCACAGTCCGAAGACATGCAGGTTAGATTAATTGGCATCCCCAAATCACCTGTACTGTGTGTGTGCGTGTGCGTGTGTGTGCGTGTGTGTGCGTGTGTGTGTGTGTGTGTGTGTGTGTGTGTGCATGTGCCATGTGATGTGTGCGCGCATGTGTGTGTGTGTGTGTGTGTGTGTGTGTGTGGTCATGTGCCATGATGGATTGGATTCCGTTTTGTGCCCCAAGTCTTATGGGTTATGCTCCAGGATAAAGATATATACATATATATATATATATATATATATATATATATATATATATATATGAAAAATGTAATACATTAAACTGTATTTACATGATCAACACTTGATGTTTGCTGTGGCATGGTGGTGTAGTGGTTAGCACTGTGATCCCTCGCACCTCCAGGGTCAAGCATTAAATTCCCGCCTCAGGTCTGTGTGTGTGTGTGGAGTTTGCGTGTTCTCTACATGCTTGGTGGGTTTCCTCTGGGTACTCTGGTTCCCTTTCACAGTCCAAAGACATGCAGATTAGATTAATTGGCATTCCCAAATCAACAGTAGTGTGGGTGTGTGTGTGTGTGTAGACCCAATACTTGTGCTAGATGAGCGCGTCACTGCCAAGGTCTACCGAACCATGCTGGAGGACCATGTGCACCCAGTGGTTTAAACATTGTATCCTGAAGGCGGTGCCATGTATCAGGATGATAATACACCAGTACACACAGCGAGACTGGTGTCAGAGTGGTTTGATGAACATGAAAGTGAAGTTGATCATCACACATGGCCTGCACAGTCACCAGATCTAAAATTATTGAGGCACTTTGGGGTGTTTTAGAGGAGCGAGTCAGGAAACGTTTTCCTCCACCAGCATCACGTAGTGACCTGGACACTATTCTGCAAGAAGAACGGCTCAAAATTCCTCTGCCTACTGTGCAGGACTTGTATCTGTTCTGTCATTCCCAAGAAGAATTGATGATGTATACATCAAGGGTCTAAAACCAGGCTTTTCAGTTTCATTGTCCTACCCCTATATATATATATATATATATATTGTCACACACACATTTGTCACGATGAGAAGAAATGAATGTATGAAGTAAGCCATAGCACCCTAATATTACACTGACAGAGGAAGAACAAAGCTTAAAGTTAAAGCAAAATGTGGGATAATTAAGTGAGAACGTGTGTTTGCTTTGCTGTCAATCTTTCCGTGCCAGATACGGAATAAGGAAACGTTAGACATATGTTTCAAGTGGCTGCTATAGTGGATCGTGTTGATCAGGTCTATTCCCGTTCACACATATAAACGCACATTGACAGGAGAAGGGTGAGTGACTTTAGTTCTTATGGAGAGAGATGTTGGCGTAAGCGTGACACGGTAGCTCTTTGGAGCTGTAATGAATGTCATTACAGTGAGATAAGGCACTTCTCTGATTGCCGTAGGGAAATTAAATTATACTTGCAGAGTTGTTAGATGGCACAATACTGCTCTTTTCACCAGCCTATCATTTTCCTTGAGAGAACTTGAAAGCTTTATCTTTGCATCTGTCTAACAAGGAGACACTCAGTTACTATTAATTAAACAAGGTTTTAAGAGCACAGACATGCACGCACACGGATGGTATCTCACTGCCAAAGACAAGTACTCCAAACGCCAAACTCTAGGTGAGCAGAAAATGCACGCTGTAACCCCGATCCCACAACAGATGGAGAACGATAGAAATATATAGATATATTTTTTGGAATGAAAATGTACCGGCAGAAAATTTGGAAGAGCCCTCTTACTCTCTATACTGCCTATTCTCTACGTCACAGGAGGGCTGGAGACTATCCCAGGGGACTCAGGACTATGAGGCAGCATTAACACAGGATGAGGTGCCAATCCATCCAAGAACTTGGAAGCTATGGCACCCAATGTACTGGTCCCAGCACCACCAGTAGACCAGTATTGTTCAAACTGACATGGCAAAGTGACGATGTGGCATTGTAGTGGCTAGTTGGGATATTAAATGGGAGGGCAATTTTTTTTTTTACTCCCCATCAGGAACTAGAGATTATTATGATTATTATTATTATCTTATTATGAAAGCATTATTATAGAGCCTTAAAGCATGAAGTCTTATTTTTTACATAAATCTATTGCTTTTAACATACAGGAATGAATGTATTGAATGAAAGAAAGGCAGCACTATTTATTTATTTATTTATTTGTTTGTTTGTTTATTTTAGTCAATTTGTTCAAATCATGAAAAGTCTTTTTCTAAATAGCAAGCATATAGAAGCAGGAAAGCAATCGTGAACTAGCTCCTTTGTTCACACAACAGAGAACTTACAGTAAATCCATCTGTCCGTCTGTGAAATCTGTATTATGAACAATGTTTGCTTCCTCTATTTATTTTGTGGTTCCTCCAAAGGCATTTTGAAAAACAAGTGGTCAAAATCTGGAAGAAAACTCCAAGAAAAATAATATTTCAAAAAGGAAATGAATCGACTTCTTTTATAATAATTACACCGGCTAAAGTATTTTATGTACTACACTTCTTAATTACATTACATTACTTACATTACCTCTCTCAGTGACTGCTAATGGTGTGTTAGGGATGTAAAGTGGAATTAAATAAATTAGCACTAATGCAGACAAAACATCACATTAAGGCTATCTGAATCTACTGTCCATATTGTGCACGAAAGGAAATCAGCCCTATCCTCAATTCTTAATACTATTTTGGTGAATTATTACTCACCGTTATTGATTATGTTGTACTTGATTCTAAAAAGTGGAGAGTGCTTTGGACATTAATACTGTATACATTAGCCCTAGAGAAATCAAACCTCATACCATAAACATTTTTTATTTTAAAGTTTAACAGTGACACCATCTAAAGCATCTGAATTCTGGAAGATTATAGAACAGAGTTTTGTGAACAACAAGCAACATTTCTGGTGTGTCAGCTTTTTGCTTTGTTAGGCTAGAAAGTGTAGCCAGAATATGAAGTTATAACTAAATTCTGCTTATTAAGTGGAAGAGAAATCTGTAAATAAATAATAAAAATTCTCTTCCACTTAATAAGCAGAATTTGTTTATTTATTTATTTGTTTGTTTGTTTGTTTGCTTCATTAATCTAACAGTGGTACTGGATTATAATACATGAAGGACCTAGGACTGATCCTTGAGGGTCACCCTTGTCTGCAGAGGTGAAAATAGTTTTAAATTCTTTGCAATACTTTTTAGCCAAAAGGTGAGGAGAAGAAACAATGTCTTTATCTCTTCATTTATTAGACTTTAGAATAATCTCAATGAACTGTTCAGTGTAACTAACTGTTCGGTGGTTTGAACATGGTAAAATGTAACGCTAGTCCACGATCACGAATCATGCACACAACAAGTTGTGGTTCAGGATTTGGCTTTGTGTTAGAAGATAGTTTTGTGTTTGTTTTCAGTGCTGAGGCAGAAGCTCACACTCACCTTAACTAGAAATAATGAAAGATCAAAACACAACACGGACAATTCAGAGGCAATTCAGGACAACTTAAGCAATTGCTAACAAGACAAAGTGTTGTTTAAGATGACGATGTTATCAAATATGTTTTCTGGCTGAATGTGCATCCATGACTGGTTCTGAGTGTGGGTTTTGGCAGGACGCTGCTCTACCCTTTTTGCAGTACTGCGGACCACCACTGAATCTTATAGTGGTATCCGGTATCGGACCATATCAGCCTGCTTTAACTCATGCTTGTGTGACAGTGAGGAAGTAGAGGTTTTACATTTACTCTAAATGCTTAGAAATAAAATTTGTGCTGTTTTAAATACAAAATTATATACATTGTGAGATTGATCTTATCAGTGTTTGAAACGAAACAGTGCAGTATCATAATGACTGTGTACATGAATTTAAAAGTTTTTGCATACATCAAAAAAAAAAGCATCATTATTCATAGAGTATTCACACCTCCACCACTGAACTGTTTTTAGCTCAGGGCTCTGATCTTGGATATGTCAGCATTGTAACGGAAAACTATTATGTGGTTCCTCTTGAATAAATAAATGCTGATGTATCAGTTTTGGTGGATGAAAGGAAAATGTGCAACGTATCCAACACACTCCTGCTGAAACATGCAGTGCCCTCGACGTAATATGCCAAGGTCACAAAAAACATATACTGTAGTAAGACAAATTTGATTAAAGACATGAATCTGGTTTTAGCAAGCAGGTTTAATGGTTAGCACTGTCGCCTTGCACCTCCAAGGTCCAGGTTTGATTCCTGACCAAGTCCCAATCCTGTCTCTGCATGGATGGAGTTTGCACATTGTCCTCTTTCTTTCTCCTGGTACACAGAAAAAGAAAAAAAAAATCACATGGAATGAGATCTGGACTTCTTGGACACCATTCATGAGATCCGCAACATCCCAGCCAGCCAGTTTCCTGGAAAATGCTGGTCTACATATGGAATCCTATTTACTATCGTCTAATTAGAGACTGTTTTCATTGTGACACTAGAGATACTACAAGTTCTATAGCCATTAAATATTGTCTAGTTCATTTTCACCCACCCCGTATATGGTAATACCATATACAGCAAATATTGGTTGTGCAGTGGTGAAGACATACCAATTGGTGCTCTTTAAAGGATGCTGTGCACTGAACAACAATGACTCAATCTCAAAAACTGAGAAAAGTCATTTCTTTATTTATTTGTGTTTTTTAATTTTTTTTTTTTTTGTCAATAGGTCCTTACAGTGGCGGTACAGTGGTGTTAGTGGTTAGCACCTCCAGGGTCCGGACTCGATTCCCGTCACTGCATGCATGAAGTTTGCATGTTCTTCCCATGCTTGGTGGGTTTCCTCTGGGTACTCTGGTTTCCTCCCACAGTCCAAAGAAATGCAGATTATGCTAACTGGCATTTCCAAATTGCCTGTAGTGTGTACAGTACTGTATGTGTGTGCCCTGCGATGGATTGCCACCCTGTCCAGGGTGTACCTTGGCTCATGCCCTATGTTTCCCGGGATAGGCTCCTGGCCCCCTATGACCCTGTATACAGGATAAAGCAGTATAGAGGACGATGAGTGAGTAAAGTGCCATCAAAGTAATGCACACATTATACTGCAGATTAGGTGCTTGCTCTTTTTATTGTTCAACTCTATAGTTTTTAATGTTAGTATCATTTGTAAAACACTTCAGACATGAAAGTTAGTCTCTTTTGAAAGGCGCTTCAAGGATTCTCTTCAAGGCTGATTAAGGTGTCAGGGACCTCGACGAACCCTTTTCAAAAACGAAACATCAAATGTTACATCAAATCTTTCGAGTTGTCCCCTATATGTAAAGGGGCAACCAACACTACTTTTCTTGCTTGAATAGATAGATTTAAACTACAAAATGTAAATTAACATTTCAGTGGTAACTGTTGTAGTTACAGAGTCTAGAAGGAACTTGAAGTCCATTGCCAAAAATATTAGTTGCATACCCTCAGTAATTGTTGGATTGCTATTTCTTTTATGCATTTGTGGTTATGGTAACAAATGGTGTCCCAAGGCTGGATATTAGCCCCGCTGACTGATGAGGGTTAAAACAGATTTGTTCAAAATTGTAGGAATAAAACCTATGTTTTAAAATATCTATAGTTAATTGTCTGGATGTGGTCTTAATCTACAAGACAAATGATGGTCATATCCTCATTTATGCTTGTATATAGCAATGTTATTTATATCTTAGTTGGTCCCAATCCCAGTGCTGGGAACTTCGTTCACTGCACATTGTTGTGTTTATCGTCCTTGAGAACCTTCTGCCATATCTGTTCCCTGCGCTGAAAATGCCAGATAAATTTATAACCATGCTCCATTTCACTGCTCCTGGCCTGGAGATATTCTGTCAACTCCGAGCTAAACATAATCATGTATCTCCTTCCAGAGGGAGTGTGAACAGCACAGCTATTCTAGATGCCAAGAAGATGCTGTCCCCTGACTCTTGACCCTACTTGTTCAAGGTCTTGGATTTTTGCAAGATAATCCAGCATTGCTATTTTGGATAGCTACTGACTTTTCTTCTCTTTCATGCATACTTCCACTTTTTTTGCTTTGTTTCTCATTAGACGATAAACATGGTGGCGCACTTAAACTGGTTGTAAAGCCATTCTCACACATTGAACTAATGTCAGTTTTCATTTAAACAGTCCCCTTGAACGTGTTCCTATAGTGAAGATTCATTTTTTTTATGGTCTTAGCTTTCTTCTGTAGCACCTAATTCACTTATTTCTGGGGTGTGTATAGGACATAAGCTCACTGTGCAAGCCCAATCTTACACAATCTTAACAACGCCTTGTTTTCTGTATAGTATGTTGCTGTTCTTTCCCCTGATTTTTTATTTTTGTTTAATTCAACCATGCAATTGGGTCTTCAAGAATTGGACAAAACTTGCCAGGGTTAATTTCTCTCCAAGCAGCTTTGGCAGCACGGTGATCTTTGTTAGGACCACATCAAGCACAACTACAACAAATTGTACCAACACTTGATGAATTGCTTAATGTACTGTAAGTTCTTATTCCCACAAAATCTGACTGCCTCATTCCAGATGGCTAACCTCCGAGATAATAGGAATGAATAAAAACTTAATTTAACTAGCTTTAGTAAGGAAACCTTTGCAGGATATTAAAAATAAATAAATAAATAAATAAATAAATAAATAAATGACAGCTCCTTGCTTTTTGCCAGCCACCTGGCCACATTCCCAATGATTCCTTTCCACAAAATTCATATTTCTAATCTCCCTTCTGGTGGGACAAACATTAAAATGGGTACCAAACAATCTGGAACCAACGACGTCCCATAACTCATTGCTTTGACAGATTTACCCAACGTTTCACAAATGTGTTTAATCATCTTGCCAAGAAGAAGAATGTTGATGAGTGATTGCAAGCCGGCAGCAGACTCAGAAGTGCCAACGTCTATGGTCCGGCCATACTAACAATGATATGTGAGCCTTATAAGTGCAATAGGTATACAGGGGCACCTAAAATCTATGGATATCTGCTTTTCCAGATAACACAGCGGTCAGACCAAACTCAAATAAAATTCACTTGGCAGAAAAGATTATTCACCATAGGGGAAAGTTAAGCAGTTAATTTTGCTTTACACCAAGTTTGTCAGAATTTACACCCTTGAATTTATAGTCTTTGGACAGTAAAAAAAAAAAAAAAAGTGCTGCCTATGTACCTGCCACACTTGTTTTTAATGTTCTCTTACTATTGCTTGGCACACATAAAAAAAAAAAATGCTGTCATATCCATTTTTGAGGTAAATCTCTCTCTCTCGCTCGCTCTCTCTCTCTCTCTCTGCAATGTTAGCATTGGTGTTCGTTTGGCATCTCTGCTGATACTTTTCCCTTCAACGTTGTTCCCTACCAATGTTAGTGTTTTATTCCAGTCTGTTAGCATGTAAAAACAATTATCTTGAACCTGAAGGAGTAAACAGACTCTGTCTGCATTGATTACTTCCTTCAGATCTCAAAATGGAACATTCCAGTCAGGTTTCAAAACCCACCGGGTCAGCGTGAACCCAAAACCATGCACTAATGGTGCAATTGACCCTGAACCCGTGCAGCTGAGGTACACTCTGCTGTCATTGGAAACAGACAGCCTGTTGAAACTCCAGATGTCCCTGAACCATGTAGTGCACAGATTTCACAGTACAGATGTAGTGTACTGTACTATGTACAGTCCAGAGGTTCCTCCCCAGTGCAATCTCCATGATTAACAACAACAATACTGCTAAAGTGAATACAATGTATTGGAGTGTTAGTTTCCTCCCATCGACATGTGGTGTTAATCATATCTTTTCTTGTACCCTGATGACATCTGGCTTGGAATAAAGACTTCTACAGTTCACAATACATTTTTTTTTTCTCATATACACTGTAGTTAATTTGATAGTGGAAGTGTTGTTTAGCGTTGTAGAAAGAGTGAAGGGGAATGTAGATTTTCTTGAGCGCTGGGGGTGTGCTCTGGTATCTGGCACCATGAGGTTGGCAGCAGATCATTTGGGTGCTGTGGGTTGAAGGGTTAACCTGCCATGGACCAAACTTTTTTGCCTGATGCATCCAATTGATGCATCCAATTAGGTTGAGATCTGGGGAGTTTGGAGGCCAGGTCACCATCCTTGTGGGATCACATCCTTGTGGGATTGACTTGCCTTTGGTCCTTGCAGGCATTGGTGAACTTTGGGTGAACTTTGGGTTTACCAGTGTATCATTGATGATTCAGTTCACCTGGTGGTGATGTTGATCTGTGTAGGTCAGATTCTGAATAAAGATAAATACATAATAATAAGGATAAATAAATAGATTTCAAGAAGGAGTTCAGCCGATACTATTGCTTCCTCGCAGCTCCAGTGTCTGGTTCAATCCTGATATAGTGCTCTAGATGGTGTAGAGATTTGCATTGTTCTTTCTGTGACCCTATGGTCTGTGTCTGGGAACTCCTGAGATTTGGCTCTGGATTCACCGAATACATAAATGAATGCATACTGTACATGTGCATTGGGTAAATTCATTGGATGAAACCACTTTCATTACAGCTATGCTCACTTCTATGTTTGTTGTTCTAAATCCGTTGAGTTGCTTTTCATCATGAAGATGACCTCTCTATAACCTTTCTACTATCATTGAAGAGCAGTCTGATCTGGAAACTCCCATTTGGTGGTTTCATATACTGTAAATGAATGTGATTAAGCATAGGGAGTGATTCTCAGAATCCACCCATGCACATTCCTCTTATGTGACCTGCTGCTGACTGATCAAAACTAAAACTGGAAGCATAGAACTGTTGGCCAAAGGAACAACATTATTAGGCACTATTTGGTTGTTTCTTCTCACTTATATCCAGTATAAGTAAATCTCAAATCCTATTCATTTATAGAAATACAAGCTGATATATGTTTCCTGCCATTGAGTCTAGATTTGTCCAAAACCATTCCTATTCATATTTTAAATTATCCCATTAATTCACTTTCTTCTTTTATCGTCCTTAATTGATAACAATTTATAAAAGGTCTTTGAAAGAGAAGGGTCAATATCAATGGGATTTCACAAACATGTTTGAAAAAAAAAAAAAAACCTTCAGAAGTATTGTCTTCCATTCCCTTTGGTCTTCCTCTTCTGAGGGATTGGGCATGAGTCTGTCAAAAGGCATGCCTGAATGCTAGGGGATCTTAAGTACATCTGGGCTCCAGCAAAAACCGAGACCAATCGCCTCATTCGAAACTTTTATTCTGCAAACCTTATGGTTCTATATTTGGCAGGATGCTCATTCAAGTTAAAAACAATGCAGATGCTCTTCGAGAGATATGTTCATTATCCACAAGCATAGCGGGAAAAATAATAAACACCTGATAAATCATACTCGAAATGAATTTTTATAATTCCCAAAGGGGCAAACAGTATGTAGGCATAATTACAAAAAGCACATTAGTGAAGGAAGAATATCAAAACTAGTATTAGCAATGACTTCGTAGGACACTTTAATGATGTTTTAATGATGACTCTTTTCTACAGATTTCATGGTGCTGGGCAAAGTAACGTAACATCATGGAATCATGTTTTTAAATTCCTGAAAAGTTGCACAACTTAAGTTGCATTAAGGCAGGATGGGGCAGGGGGTAGCACCGCTGGTGACCGGCCTAAAAAAAACATGATGTCTTTAATTCTTAACTTAAAACTGAGTTGAAACTGCGATTTGTGTATTGAGAATAAAACACTTCATGACATGCTGTTATGGGAAATGAATGCCCTTCCAGACGATAAACGTAACTCGTCACGCCACCCTGTCACCTAATTATTTGTCGCATTTTATTCCCTACAAATTACATCCAGTGTTTTATTTGTCCTGCCAACCAGGATATTTAATCGCTGCTCCTCAGGGTCAGTTATGATGTTCTGGCATTGTGCTATCACTGTAATACATGACGGCACACGCATCAGCGCTCAAACCTGTCTTAAACTGCTGCGCCCACAAATCGCTAACGACTGCCCTGAACGCAAGTCATGCTTTTGTGTCATGTTTATCAGAGCATTTGACCATTTGCACAGCACCTCAGAAGTCATCCAGTGAAAACAACCTCCTTGTCTTCTCTGTGGAGCCTCCGCTCTCGCTTCTCTGCGGATAACACGGGTCAATATTTTCCCTCCACCTCCCTCCGCTCGATTTGTTTTTAATGGACTCTAAGCGGCCGGGTGGTCCGATCACATCACATGCTCTCTGAAGTAAGAGGTTCTGAAACCCTTATTCTGCAGATTGGACATCACAAATCTAATCAGTTTTTTTTTTTTTTTTTTTTGTGGGCTTTCGGTATAATGTGTGACCTGGATTCAACCTGCAGTGAGTTGGTTTTCGTATTTTAAGCATTACCAGGGAGGGAATAATTATATAAGTGTGTGAGATTGATCACCGTGCTCAGTAGGTTGTTGCTGAGCTTATTGATTGGTTTTAATAAAAAGAAACATACAGCATATTCCCAAGTGACGCCAAAGCTTTTCTAACCTGTGCATCTTAAATTTGCTCAAATCACTTTGAAAAAAATAATTGAATTTCTGATCAAATTGACTATCAGGGATGTTAACGTACTGTAGAAGTAAAGTGCCCTTTGTAAGCAATCACGCCCACGTCTTGTAAACTTCCAAAGATTTTGTAACATTATACCCCCTGGACCTAAATCAGAATTATCTGGGATTATACTGGACAGTCTGTTATGAATCTAACCGAAAGAACTCCCTTAAACTGACTTCATTGTAAAGATCTCTCACTCACTCATCGTCTATACCGCTTTATCCTGTCATGGGTGGGGGGTGGAGGGGGGGGCTTCTCTTCACTACTGCACAACCAGCGTTTGCTGCTGTATATATGGTATTACCATATACGGGGTGGGTGAAATTGAACTAGACAATATTTAATGGCCATAGAACTTGTAGAGTCACAATGAAAACAGTCTCTAATTAGACGATAGTAAATAGGATTCCATATGTAGACCAGCATTTTCCAGGAAACTGGCTGGCTGGGATGTTGCGGATCTCATGAACGGTGTCCAAGAAGTCCACATCTCATTCCATGTGATTTTTTATTTTTATGTTTTTCGGTAAGATTACACAAAGGAGGAGGTGTACAGGACAAAGCCTCGCGCACTGGAGGCACGGATTCACGAAGTTCTCAGTAATGTAATAAAGTACATGTACTATTTGTTTCAGTAACTTTGCATTAGAAAACAAGGACTTTATTATCAATTTTTAATGCCTGGTTACTTTTCACCCACTCTGTATGTTTCCTGTAATTTATATCTACAGAATACCTACAGTAAGATATAACCTGAAGACTTACTCATTGCCTAATCTAATCTAATCTAATCTAATCTAATCTAATCTAATCTAATCTAATCTAATTTATCATGCAAAATGGATTTTTTAAAATAGATTTTTAGACATCCAAATGGGTCTCCATTGTGTGTGTGTGTGTGTGTGTGTGTGTGTGTGTGTCTGTGTGTGTGTGTGTGTGTGTGTGTGTGTTTCCCATTTTCTAACATCTTATAAGCAGATCCCCTCCCTGCTCTTGTTGCTGCAGTTCCCTGGTGGTGCATGGCTCGACAGTAACTCGTTTACTCTATATAGGGATCTTCAGCTACAGTCCTGGTGGGCCAGTGTCCGGCACAGTTTGATGATGTTTCTGCTTAAATACAGCTTATCCAACTAACCTGTTAATTACAAGGTTCATTAGGTGTGTTTAGGTCTTGGTGAATAACAATATGTGCTGTAAACTGTCCTCCAGGACTGGAGTTCCTGACATTAGACACTGAACTGGCACATTTGGAGGAGTAGTGAAATAAAGGGAGTTTGTGGTAAAGGTTATTTCACCTGGAGCATCAACAGACACACTTTTGGGGAGCCTTCACCTTGGTAAAGAAATAGTAAAATATTGGATCTCTAAGGCAAAGCAGTGGTTGTGTAATATGTGTTCCAGTATTTTTTTTGCCCTTGCAGGTCTGGGGTTAAATTGATCAGATTTTTGTGTGCTTTTGTCCATGTAGACGATGAAATAGTGGTTAGCACTTTAACCTTAGATCTCAGGGTTTGATTCCAACCTTGAGTCTGCATGCGTGAAGTTTGTCTGTTCTCCCCTTGCTTGGTGGGTTCCTCTAGGTACTTCAGGTTCCTCCCATAGTCCAAATGTAGGCTAATTGGCAGAAAGAAAGAAAGAAAGGAAGAAAGAAAGAAAGAAAGAAAGAAAGACAGACAGACAGACAGACAGACAGACAGAGAGAGAGAGAGAGAGAGAGAGAGAGAGAGAGAGAGAATTTATTTTATCATTTTAATATGATCCATAAACTGAAACAAAAAGTAAACTGCAAGGAGCTATTTTTCGGACATTTAAAGAAAACCAACCAACAAACAAACAAACTCCAACAATGTTGTGAGCAGAGTAAATGGCGAATGGTGTAAATAGATGTCTTATCTCTGCAATACTTTAAAACGTGAAACAAATATCATGAGAAAACTGTATTACAATCAATCAATCAATCAATCAATCAATACTTTGTGAGAATGTGCCCTTTCTTGAATTGACAAACAACAAATGGTCTGTGTGAAAAAATGTCCTGTGTGAACAAATGTCCTGTGTGAAAAAAAAACTTTTTACACATGTTACATGGGAGAGAGGAGGCAGAGAGAGAGAGAAAGAGAGAGAGAGAGAGAGAGAGAGAGAGAGAGAGAGAGAGAGAGAGAGAGAGAGAAAGCAAGCACAGGAGCCATTGTTCATATCTTGCTTTGGATTAATTCTACAGTTTAAATGTTGTCTCTCATTGTGTATCGCTGGAAACCTTCTCAAAATGCCATCGTTTTACATAGGACTTTCAACATGAAATGCCTTTCTGTAAACATTCCCTCTTCAAACACTGTTTTTTTTTTTTCACACTAGTCTACATGCTATTTACACTGAAAGATTGACTTTTCTAAGCTTTATTTGTGATAAGAGGTAGCAAATCAACAGCGCTCACTGGGATTACAGAAGGGTCACATAATGGCTTTCTAAATGACAGGCGTTTAGATTTGTGTTTTTGGCGCAGACTGTATGCATTCACACCCTAGAGCTCCAATCAGTGCAAGGCAAAGACTAAATTATTAAAGTTCCAATTAATTACATTTTCCTGTTAATGTGCTGTTTTGCAGACGACCTGTCAGAAATTAGACTTTAAAAAAAAAAAAATTATGTTTGCTTTTCCACGTTCAGCAAAACCTTAAAAATAACATTCTCCAAATGTCAAACTGACAGCAAGAAGAAGAAGAATTTGTGCCACACAGCACTGTTTCAGAATATCAGTTGGATGCCCCTTATGCTTTATTCCAGCATTGCAATTATTGTCAAAACGGCAAATTATTTTTGAATGTCTGTAGTGTGAACTTGCCGTTTGTATAGATCTCTCTCTCTCTCTCTCTCTCTCTCTCTCTCTCTCTCTCTCCCTTGCTCTTTTTTGGAAACCAGCCATGTTGGTCAGTAAGTGTTAGGAAGCAAATCAATATCTTTCCTGCTATGCTGAGAAACCACTAACAATCTACAGAGTGTCTAAAAAGTCAGGAACATGGACGAGTCAAATACCATATAGTTAATTTTATGTGTTATTTCCATCATCCATCATTGAAGATGTTCTCAGTCTCTGTCAGTATTATTATTATTATTATTATTTTATTTTATTTTTTTGCAGATTTTGGTCAACCTAGAGTATTGTGCAAAGATCTTTAGCCATTCCTCATTTCTCTCTGTTCGCACTGTAGATTAAATGAAAAGTAATGGAATACATGTTTTACTTTTGCAGAATGCAAAGTGCCCTAAGATACAATTTAAGCAATGATTGTTTACGTGACAACCTCAGCAGCAACCTTGTTTCCACTCTCATCTGTTCCAGCCACTCAGCATTCAGCATCATCTGTCATCATCTGCACCTGTCTCTCACTGGTTCATGCCTCAAGTTAGATGTTTCTATGTTTGAATGATTCATAGATCACTGTGTGGCTTATCAAACAGAAACATTCCTGTGAAATGTCCTGGAGAACTATTTAAAACAAATGAGAGATGACTCAGGACTTTTGCACGGTACAGTACTGTACATCTACTGGTTCGTCACTTTTTTAATACCCTGCATGCTGCATTATAATCTACACTATGCATATAACAAACCTGTAAAGTTGGTGTGTCTGTATATTGAAAATATATGTGAAAAAAAAAAAAAAATTTAGGGGGGATTTAAGATGAGTAATAGAACGCATCAAGATGGTTTTGGAAGTTTTATCTGTTTGTGGGCACATCATGCTGAGGTCACGTATAGGCTTTGTTTCATCACAATCGGCACATGGGAAGAGGAGATATGCTAATTTGGAATTGAAATAGAAAACACCCTTATATCAGAAATAAATCAACATTCATTGGAAAAAAAAAATCATTAGCTCATCTCAAATTTTTAACAGACGGCACTGTACATTTTTTTAATATGCACTTCTGAGTGTGCAGTTGAAATCTACTTAATAAACACAACCTCACACCTTCATTCCACATAATCTACGGTAACGCCCGCAAATTTTAGTTAATTCCAAAATTCAAACAATAGCGGTGTATATTTTTTTAAAACATGCTGATGAGTGTGCGATTAAATTCCAACTGGACGAAGTCGCGGGCACATCGAGTAACAATATAGAAAAATCCTGTCTATATCTAACTGCTCACATGCGTTAATAAAATTTAAGTCCAAAAAGCGCCGGTTGTTAAGAATTTACGTCACTCAACTAAAAAAATGTAAATATTTCATCTTAAAAAAGAGAGGTGAGGTTAGTGGTTTTAACGTTCATTCCGTCTTGACTTCGGAACAACCAGGGAAAACTGAATCCGCATTGCTAACCCTCTTGCGTCAGATTTGTAGCACGGATGGCTGAAAGAGTGAATGTAGACCTGAAATAGAAACAGTATGACACAAGATAGCTGCATTTACATTTCTGCACTTTCTTCACCCTGTATTTTGTACATCCGCGGTACGGTTCATTTGAATAGCAGCTTTATTATTAGGCATTGTCACAAAGCAACGTTACAGAAATCTGGATGTAGGTTTATATTTAGATCTTTAATGACCAAGCCAGGGGGAACGGTGGCAAGCAGAGGCTTCATGGTGTGACTTGAGGAGAAATTCAAATCCAGATTCAAATAGGAACCAATCATCATCATCATCATCATCATCATCATCATCATCTATTAGGTGACACTGGACAATTAGAAAACAGTACTGTATAGAATTGTATTTACATATACTACATACACACTAGAGACATTATATTTATGACGTTTATCACATGTTAGCAGTTAAAGGTTAAGACTGGCAGCTTGGTCAGTGTGCTACCCCATGTCCAACTAGTGTATGTGCTGTGTATGATCAGATTTCAAATACGTTTCCAAGGATGAGCGTTTGAGTAACCAGCTTTAGGATAAGCAACTCGTTAGTGCTTTGCTGTTGGACCATCCACTGTGGCAGAGATGTAAAGCATCAAGAGGAATCGGCAAGGTCCATAGAGTGGAGGGATCAAAACTTTCTTGGAACGTTGGGTTTGACATGCTCTCGTTAATCGCAGTGTGTTTTAGTAGTATATCAATGCATGAAACACTACCTGACTTTATGTTGACTGTATTGTTGGTGCCAGTAGTGAATCATATTGGAACTGGAGAAACAATATCCGATATGGACAATTATAGAGTGATTGCTTTGACTAGCATACTTTCTAAAGTTTTAGAACACGTTCTTTGAATTCGTTGAGAACATATAATAACTACCGATAAGCAATTTGGTTTTAAATTCAAGCATGACGCTGATATGTGTTTTTTTTTATGCTTTGAAGGAGATTGTTTGCAAGTAAAGAAGACAAAACTCTACAGTTTTCTGGATGCATAAAAAAGCATTTGATCGAATTAATCACGGTAAATGATGTGTTAAGTTACAAAAGCAAGGAGTTCTTTTATACCTGATAAGGATCCGGCACTTTTGGTATTAACAACAAACAAAGTGCAAATGAGTTCGGATTATAGTATATCGCCACCTGTTTTTATTGTGGAATGTTGTTGCTTGTTCTGCTTAATTCATATCATTGGTATAATATTTCTAAATATTTACAAGAATGTAAAACTGGATTCATATTGGGGGGAGGTGTCTTACTAATCATTTAATGTATGCAGATTATTTAGCTGGTCTGTCTCCTTATGGCCTTGGCTTACAGCAATCGCACAATGTTTTTAAGTACAGTATGATGATAAATCAAATAATAAAAGGAGTGTTGAGAATAAAGAATGTAAGAATTATTGATTAGAACTAAGGATATTTATTTTGGCAGATCAGGTGCTTGAACAGGGTTAGATACTTGTGATCTAGATGATGATGATGATGATGATATGCTGCAGGTTTTTATGCTTGTTCGCAAATTTCATATGTGTGCAAATAAAGTGAAAATAGCCCTCTTTAAAGCTTATTGTACTCCACTTCATAGAAACCATAAAAATGAAAAAGCTGCAGGTGGCATATAATGATGCATTTGGAATATTATTAAAGCTCCCAAGATGGACAAGTGTAAATCATATTTGGTTTGTGTCTAACACTGTTAATACTTTTCATGGCCTGAGGAATTTTATGTACAAATTCATGTGTCGACTATTTGATTTAAAAAAATTTAATTATAAAAGCCTTAACTGTGCCGATAATAAGTGATGCAAGGTATTTTTTCCTGCTACTGGTAAAATACCTTTATGCTTGTCACTTCATGTTATTTTGTATTTGGTGGTTTGTGTTGCTATGGTCCTTGGTTGTCTGCAATAAAATAGATAAGCAGACTCATCTATCTATCTATCTATCTATCTATCTATCTATCTATCTATCTATCTATCTATCCATCCATCCATCCATCCATCCATCCATCCATCCATCCATCCATCCATCACACCTTGGGGCAATTTAGAATCACCAGTTTACCTACTGGGATGGTTTTTTAATAGGTTGGAGAAAACCAAAGAACCCAGATGCTTTGGTTCTTCAAAGGTTCCATCCATCCACTAGGGACCGTGGTGATTACTGTTTATATATTCCCATTTCAGGACGTGGTAGGACCTGTAGTCAACATTTGCACAAATTCACACACTACAGACAATTTGGGAACGGCAATTCTCCTAATCTGTATGTCTTTGGACTGCGGACATGAACCAGAGTACACAGAGGAAACCCACCAAGAACGTGCAAACTCCATGAACACAGACCCCAAGGCGGAAATCGAACCTGGACCCTGGAGGTGCGAGGCTACAGTGCTTCAAAGCTTATTTTTGAATCACTGTTCTTCAGCATCAGAGCAACATGCATGCACACATGGTTGTATAATGGTCTAGACATTTGACTCCGCCTGACTTTCAGTGTTGCTGGCTGTTAATGGAGTTGTAGCTCTTCGTTCCTGGCCGGCCTCTCCGGGCTAGCACCTACGGCTCCGTGGCATTTAGAATTTATAACTTCATAATATCCACACAGGAGCATGCACAAGCCATTAAAAATGAATATAAACACGCTCCTTAAATTAATCATAGATGAGAAAACATTGTCATTCACACCACTCTATGGGCCTATTACACACCAACTTCTGTTCTTGCATCACAAAGTTATTTTTCCACAAGATAATTTATTGTTTGTTGGCTCACTTGCTGGCATGTTTGCTTATGCGGGTTTGCCTGCTGTAATTTTTAAACCTGATATGAATTTTCTTTCTTTCTTTCTTTCTTTCTTTTTTTTTTTAAGTGCTTTCATGCCATTTTGGCAAAGAGTGACATGAGGTCTGTGAGCAGTGTCCTTTTCAGCTGAGCACCTCTGGCTGGGTTTCTCATCCTCACTCCACACTCCGTTTGAGCTAATTACATTCACTTCAGTGCTTTAACCGAACTACGGCTCTATGCACTCTGGATGAGGCTCGCTCTCTTTTTAAAACCGGAGTATTATGGCATATAAAATCAGCCTGTGGTGCCTGAGTCTCATTTACTCGGAGCTGGATGAGAGCTTAGGTTTAATTGAACAAGGGAGGCAGTAGTTGCATATTGGCTTCAACTTATTACACTTAATGTCTGAAGAACATGAGTCACTTTAATAGTCACTTTAACATAGTTAGTCTTAGAGCCTAACCCAGCAGTGCTTCACTATTGAGTTAGCATGTGTGCATGTGTACACACCAGATATTAGCTTTATTACACAGTCGAATACACATGGCTCAGTTTTCTCACATAAAAAAAAAAAATATATATATATATATATATATATATATATATATATATATATATATATATATATATATATATATTCTTTGTTTCTTCAACCAGATGTTCTACTGTATGAAGTTACCTGAAAAGCTGCAGTAGAAATAATAGCACACCAAAGATTCATTCCTGTATGTGTAATTGTTTAGAAGACATTATATGTTTGTTCCAAATAATGTATTTGTATCAGGTTGCGCCCCTACCCTTGAACGGGTGCCACATAAATCGCTCTCAAATCATTGCTTTTAGTTGTTTCATAAAACAAAACAGCATTGTATGTGTGTGTGTGTGTGTGTGTGTGTGTGTGTGTATGTGTGTGTGTGTGTGTGCGTGTGTGCGCGCAAAAGAGGTAAAGTTTGAATAATGCCCTGAGTACCTCCTCCTAACAAACAGTCTCCTGTTTAGTGCTCTGCATCTCTGTGGGTGTAGGTCTAGCGACTATTCTTAAGTTGTGGCAGTTGGCACAAAACACTGTAAGATGAATGGAGTGTTTCTGGGATGTCGTCAGTGTGCGCAGGTTTGTCGCAGGGCAAGCATGTGCGGTGCACACTGGGATGCACCACCGAGGAAAGATGAGTAGTGTAATTTTATTTAACAGCTCATCGAACATCTCTTCTTATCGTGGCCATCAGCTAGCATGCAGCGTACGTCCTGTACACACTGCCGTTTCTACTAAATGAAAGAACGCAAACTCCTGCACACTGTGTGTTCTTGGGTTTCTGAGCGCTAGGCTTTCAAGTGACCATGAACACAAAGAGCTTTTTGTAACAAACAAAGCATGGCAGCCAAAGTCGGAGCCAAGGGCAGAGGGGTAATTACGAAAGCACCAAAAATTCAAAAAGAAGGCCGAGGACCGAGCACCGAATAAGACAAGAAAGATGAAAAATATCCTGAAGCTGGAGAACCAAAAAGCAGCAGCTTTATAATGTTTTTGGTGGTAGGAGACTTCAGTATTAATGAATGAGAATAAAATGAGTATAAATTGAAAAAAAAAAATAAAAACTGCAGGGGAAGTTTAGTTACTAAGATGCCTAATTAGGATAATGATTATAGTGATGTCATGACTGCATGACTGATGGGATCATTAGGTACGGATGTAACCATAAAACTGTCACCTAAACTGTGATGGAGGGATTTGATGGTGGTCTTATTATCAGGGGTAGCTGTGTTAGTGAGATTGTCAAGTATGGCTTTAAGACTATTGGGAGTGGCTACCGAATACCTGCGTGTAGCTGTGAAAGACAAATTGTTGGGTGGGAATGTTTAGTGTCATAGTGATTTATGGATTTTTATGAGTTTGTAGCATGTGGCTGTTCAAATGTCATTCTTGAACGATTTTTCTTCACGCCTGTGGGTTCGGTGAATGTAGTTATGGGATTTTATGTACAGTAGTAGGAATTGACACATGTGGTTATGATGGGTGGTGTGGCTTTGGGATTTTTGGTTTTGGATGTGGTTGTAGAAAGTGTGGTTATGCGTGGGATTTTGGGTGTTGTCATAGGACTTGGGGGAGTGGCTGTGAGTTTGTTGAGTGTGGCCATGACATTGATGGATTGTATGGTGTGGTTGTGAGGTTATTGGGCATGTCAGAGGCAAACAGTTTGTCGAACTTGTTTGGGGTGGCTGTGACAGAGGGATTGTTGAGTGTGTCTATAATTCAATTCAATTTTATTTTATTTCCATAGCACTTTGGTCATTGTTACAACACATCTTTACAGAATTAAAAAGTACAGCAATGAGTAAAAAAAAAAATGTATGGGAAAATGTATAACCTATAACTGTTGTTCGTGGCAAGAAAAAAAACACCCTGAGGTGACAATAGGAAGAAACATTGAGAGAAACACTATTCAACAGGGAACCCATCTTCATTTGGGTGATGTCTGACAGAATGACTATAAATCAGTCCCTGGTACAGTATACCTGCATGAGGCTATGAAACAGAATTTTGATTATAATGAGAAGTGTCTTTAAGTTAATGAGATTCTACAGTATGGCTGTGGAATATGTGGTTGGGTATGTGGTATTATTGTGCATTGGGTATGATTGTTAGGTGTGACTGTGGGATTAATGGTTTTCTGTGTGTGGTTGTGGGATTAATGGGTTGCTGGGAGTGTTTGTGGGATTAATGGGTTGCTTGTTGTGGTTGTGGGATTAGTGGGTTGCTGGGTATGATTGTGGGATTTATGCTTTGTTGTGGGATTAATGGGTTGATAGGAGTGTTTGTGGGATTAATGGGTTGCTTGTTGTGGTTGTGGGATTAATGGTTTTCTGAGTGTGGTTGTGGGATTAATGGGTTGCTTGTTGTGGTTGTGGGTGTGGGTTTGCTGGGTATGATTGTGGGATTTATGCTTTGTTGTGGGATTAATGGGTTGATAGGAGTGTTTGTGGGATTAATGGGTTGCTTGTTGTGGTTGTGGGATTAATGGTTTTCTGAGTGTGGTTGTGGGATTAATGGGTTGCTTGTTGTGGTTGTGGGATTAGTGGGTTGCTGGGTATGATTGTGGGATTAATGGATTTATGCTTTGTTGTGGGATTAATGGGTTGCTGGGAGTGATTGTGGGATTAATGGTTTTCTGAGTGTGGTTGTGGGATTAATGGGTTGCTAGGAATGTTTGTGGGATGAATGGGTTGCTGGTTGTGGGATTAGTGGGTTGCTGGGTGTGGTTGTGGGATTAATGGATTTATGCTTTGTTTTGGGATTAATGGGTTGCTGGGTGTGGTTGTGGGATTAATGGGTTGCTTGTTGTGGTTGTGGGATTAATGGTTTTCTGAGTGTGGTTGTGGGATTAATGGGTTGATAGGAGTGGTTGTGTGATTAATGGGTTGCTTGTTGTGGTTGTGAGATTAGTGGGTTGCTGGGTATGATTGTGGGATTAATGGTTTTCTGGGTGTGTTTGTGGGATTAATGGGTTGCTAGGAATGTTTGTGGGATTTGTGGGTTGCTGGGTGTGGTTGTGGGATTAATGGATTTATGCTTGTGGTTGTGGGATTAATGGGTTACTGGGTCATGCTTTAGTGTCATGGTAATTTATGGATTTTTACGGGTTTGTAGCATGTGGCTGTTCAACTGTCATTCTTGAATTATTTTTCTGGGTGTGGTTGTGGGATTAATGTGTTGCTGGGTGTGGTTGTGGGATTAATGGTTTTCTGAGTGTTGTTGTTGTGTGATTTTAATGGTCTGCTAGGAGTTGTTGTGGGTTTACTGGTTTGCTGTGTATTGTTTGTGGAATTGTTGGCTTGTTGGGTCTGGCTATGAGGTAGCTGGGTGTGGCTGTGGAAAAGTTGGGTGTGGCTGTGGGATTTTTGGACTGCTGGATGTGGATGTCAGCTTCTTGAACTGCTAGGAGTGGCTGTGGAATTGTTGGAATGTTAAACATAACTTTGAGATTGTTGGGTTTGTCTATAAAATCTAAGATGTGGGATTATTGGGTTTGGCTGTGACACAGTGATTGCCATTTGTGGGCTGGATGGTGTGCTTGTTAGGTTGTATTTGGATTTTGGTTGTGATACTAGCAGTGCGTTGGTGAGTTGTTTGTTTGTTGGCACAATCCAACAGAAACAGCCTTAATATACTGTACAGTGTAACTGTACAAAGCTAGTGTTTCCCCCAAAGCCTGAGGAACAGAGAAGTCAGGATGGTCATGGCAAAAGAATTTATGCTATCAGGATTTGTTGTCAGGATTTAGCCAAAATGTCATACAGGACACCAAACAGAATAACTGTCTACTCTTCAATGCTTTTGAGATAAGAAGAAACGAAGAGTCATTACCAGCCCCACTGACCTGTAAAGACAAAAAAAAAAAAAACATCTGAGTTTATGCAGAGGTAGTTTGAGGGGAGAAAATGCTGTGCATATTTTGTAATGCTAATCAAATTAAATTATAAAAGAAAGAGAAATGGAAAAACAAAAATAATCTTTGTCTGCATATTTATAATAAATCCTGAACTCATCAAAACACAGGAAATAGACCATGACCAATACTGTGTTATGCTAAAACCTCATTTGGTTTGAGATACAAAAAACAGTGAATGATCTGCTCCACTTAACCCCCTCCGTAGCTCTACACAGCAGAAACAGGAACAGTTTATCTCTGCAGTGCCAGGCACTCACACACACACCTTGCTCTCCCGAGCCTCTGCATACCAAAGCGATGTTGCGTTCTCAAGTTACACCCCCTGATACATATCCAAATATGGACCTAAAGATCTCAAGAGTGCACTTCAAGACCTCCTCTCACACAGATGTAGAAAGGGTTGTTGAAGTAGACGTTCCCCTTTTAACGGTCATCTGGGAAAAAAAAAAAAAGAAAAATCCTGTCTAAAAATAAATCCTTTGTCTTGCTCTCTTCCCTCACTCTCATGCTTTTCTCATACAAAGGTAATGGCCTGAACCTTCGTGGTCTGAACTTGTTACTCTCCTGAGCTCTCGTAGTTTCAAGGTCGCTAAACCTCTTACCCTCTCCCCTGTCCTTGTCCAAGGGCTGCCAGTTTTCCTGCCAAGTGGACCAGAAGGACAGAAAAACGGAAAAGTTGAGGAGGTAGAGTACAAAAAAAGGGTAAAGGCACATTTTTATTTTTTTTTTGCAACCCCAAAAAGAAACAAAATTGCAAGAATTTTGTATTAGTGAGCCAAATGGATACAATACATGAATGTTTGACTAATTAGGTCCAAATAAAGAGATAGCTATGATTTAAAATGCACAGTGTACACTCCAGACACTATCGTTTTTCTTAGTTAATAGATTTTCACACATAGTGTTTTTTTTTTTTTGACTTTGTGCTTCCAAATATGAATCATACTGTATGTATATATAAGTATAAAAAGTAATAGGAAATGAGTATCGAGGCATTGCAAAACTGTTGTTGTCAATCAGAGCTTTGAGATGTCTATGGTAACAAGTATTTACGTTTCTCCAGAATTGTGATTCATATTTCTGGGAAAATCATTTTCGGTTCCCCAAGGTTAAAATGGTCCATTTGATGGTCCAACAATTCAAACATCTTTCATAATTTTTTTGTGGTATTCAAGAGGTAGTCGTGGCCGAGTGGTTAAGGCGATGGACTAGAAATCCATTGGGGTCTCCCCGCGCAGGTTTGTATCCTCCCGATTACGTCTGTCATCTTGAGCAAGCAAGGCTTGTTGCCACTCATGGTGTTAAGAGGATGCCAAAGCTTTAGGGCAGTGGTGGCTCAGGGAGCTAAGGCACTGAGTTACTGATCAGAAGATTGGCGGTTCGATTCCCAGCTCAGCCAAGTTGCCATTGTTGGGCCCTTGAGCCAGGCCCTTAACCCTAACTGCTCCAGGGGCGCTGTATCATGGCTGACCCTGCGCTCTGACCCCAGTTACACTGGGATATGTGAAGAAGGAATTTCACTGTGCTGTAATGTATATGTGACAAATAAAGGCTTTACTTAAAAAACAGGCCAAGCAAGGCCTTGAGCTATTTTGGCTGTTTGTTTCACTGTTGTTGTATATCTTGATTAGTCTCATCTCAAGATTCCGTTTCTTTATCAATGAGATTAAATGCAAATACGAATGTCAATCCTGAGTGTAGGCCATGACCTGAAATAAAAAAAAAAATACTTTAAAACCATGGGGAACTGCAAATTATATTAAGTTTAATTTGGCAGCCCACCTGCTCTGGTGCCATCTGCTTTAGAAAACTACGCTGACCCCTTGAGATGGGATTGAAGGATGGACATGTATGGATATGGTTTGTATGTGTGCTGCGGTATCAGAGCAGTTAAGGACCTGTACTCTTGACCAAATGCTCATGAGCTTAAATCATGTGGTTGAATGGGGCAGTGTTTGACTGAGAGGGAACTTAAGCTGCTGACATAGCGTTCTGATTCTGTACTTCCTTTCATGTGTAAGAAATGTTATTAGGATATGAAAAGGGAGAATTTTCTCTTTAACGAGACATTAGGAAAATTCACTGGGCCTCATTTATCAAATGGGATATGAACAAATTTATTCATGAGTCATTTGCATTTCAACACCCCCCACCACCCCCAACACCACACACACACACACACACACACACACACACACACAGTAGGAACCCATTTAGTACATGTCCATATCCTATGAGAAATCCTCATTCACTTGCTCATCATCTATGCCGCAGAGGACACAAGGCAGGGTCCACCCTGGACTGGGTGCTTATTCTTTGCAGGGCACACATACACATACAGTATTCACACACACTACATGCATTTTGCCAGTTAGCCAGTTAGCCTAATCTGCATGTTTTTTCACTGTGTTTGGTGGGTTTCCCCACACGCAAACTCAATGCACACAGACCCCGAGGCAGGAAACAAACCCAGACCCTGGTGGTGCAAGGTGCTAACCACTAAGCCACCGTGCCGTCCATGACACTCACTCACTCATCATCTATACCGCTTATTCCTGGAGACTTAGAGCACATGGCAGGGTACACCCTGGACAGGGTGCCAATCCATCGCAGGGCACAGACACACACACACACACACACTCACTCACTCATTCACACACTACGGAACACCAATTTGGGAACACCAATTAGCCTTTGGACTGTGGGAGGAAACCGGAGTACCCGGAGGAAACCCACTAAGCACGGGGAGAGAACATGCAGGATCAAACCCGGACCCTGGCGGTGCAAGACGACAGTGCTAACCACTACACCACCGTGCCGCCCCCGATTCACTAACCTAAAACCCAATTGATGGGCTTTAAAATGTCTACCATAGTGATTTTTTTTCTTATACAGATTAGTCTTTAATAAAAAAAAGTTACAAAACTCATTTGACATTAACCATTTTTTATTTCATTTCTTGTAGAGCAAACTACATTTTTTTAAATTAGCCCTGTACATTTTGTTAATCAAATGGCAGCAAAAGCCATATATAAGGCCAAGTAAGTCTAGCTATTCCATTTATACCAAAGTACTGTACATGGGGTACTATAAATTGAGGAAAAGTTTGTTTTTGCTAATGTAGCTAATGTGCTGAAGTGACTGAGCTATTTTTTTTTTTTATTATTTTAACCTACACTGCATTTATAGGGGATCCTTAACAATCTTGGCATTTTCAGCAGTACATACTGTAAGATTAGCCTTCATTCAACATACGAATACAAAGATTATTAATATTATCTTGTCTTGGGAATGTCTTTGGAGATGTTAGTTTGGTTTGGTCTATGAGTACATTTGCACATAACTTTACTAAAGTAATAAATGAGGCCCAATATTTAGACTTTTAGCTGAAAAGCTAAAATTACAGTTTGACTGAAAACTATGATAAACACTAATTTCAGACTTTTATTCATTTGGTCAAAAATATTTTTTTTCTCTGACACAGAAGGTGGTCTAGCAGAATGTAACACTGTATAAGCTTATTTTAAGGAGACCACAGCATGCTATGGCCACATATTTGAGCAATAACACACTACTTGACAAGCCAATAGAATTGGTTATTTCCATGACATGATCAGTGTGGTGGAGTAAGAGCTTCGCGGAAAAGAGGGCTAAATGATAATAAAGTGCAGGCTGTAACCTGAAGTTTTGATATTCTTATAATTTTTCTCATAATATTCAACAATCTTTGTAATTGAAATGTTTTATATGCAGCAGATCATAATTAAACTTCAACTAACATTATTTTTAAAACCAAACTGCATAGTTTAATAAACGCATATACTGTACATCTGCAGTCTGATTTATCCATTGTGAGAAAACTGTGTGAGGTGGAGTTATAGCTTTTTGAAAAATCACAGAAAATTCACGCTTATATAACTGAAACTAATTTGCCAAAATGTTTTACTGTTTGTGCTTATTATCACTTTTGTGACTTTAAAAAAAAAACATGCACAAAATATTCTTTATCAGTTTATACTGTACGTCCTGCTTCATTAAAAAAAAAAAAAATCCTGTTGTTATATTGTGTAATGAGCATTTACCAAACTTTCAGCAATTCCTAAATGGTAAGACAAATCATGTTTTAGCAAGAATTAATGGTTTATCTTTATCAACAATTACTTTGAGACAAGGAGAAAAAGTGCATTATGCTTGATTGAGACAGCTGTGAGACACGTCTGCTGTTGTCACCTACTGTAAAAGGCAACACCAACTGAAACAGGTTTACATCTTTGCAGTCTGATGCTTATCATGACAGATGGATGAATCAATCCTGCCTTTTTTAAATTCTTTTATTAAATATTATGTGTTGCCGTTGCTATTTCCTAGACATACAGTCAGACAGGCACATAGAAACAAACAAGCGAGTCAGTTAATATATATTATAAGTAATATAGCTGAAAGGAAAAGAAGCAGTTTTTGAAGTCTTGAGTTATTTTACAACCACAACTAATAACAAGGCAAAATGTCACCCTGGCCGCATATTTCCGAAAATGCAAAGCGTTTCTGTAAGTAAGCTGCCCTTTTTATTTATTATGTATGATTTCATTTGAATCAGCTCAAACACGCAGCTGACTTTTATATCCAGTACATTGAGGAAGTGAACTATTTATTTTTTTCCCTGAGACAATTGTATTGAATAATTCTGTAATTATAAAGAGACATAAAGGCAGTCATGATTTATTAATTTCGCATGTAATTTTTGATGTCCATCTTTGAACATTCTTATTGCAGAAGTAGTAAAATCCCCCCCCCCCCCTCGCCCCCCTCCCCCTCTGATGTAGACACGATAACATTTCAAAGTCATAGTATTTATTATGTGGTGTTATTTGGAATTGGTTTTAAATGAAAATTAATGGAATACTTTATTTGTTAGGTCAGTCAAGTAAAGGCATCAACTAGATTGCAGCCTATTCATAGATGCTATAACATGCTTTTATTAATACATAATGGGACAAATACTTGTAAGTAAATATGGACTAGGGCAATGAATCAAGGTGCAATCAAATTTTTCAGTATTCATCCCAGTGTTCACCCAGCAAATTTCAGAATGCTTTATTAACACTGTGATTAAAACGTACAGTCGTGGCCAAAAGTGTTGAGAAAGACACAAATATTAGTTTTCACAAAGTTTGCTGCTAAACTGCTTTTAGATCTTTGTTTCAGTTGTTTCTGTGATGTACTGAAATATAATTACAAGCACTTCATACGTTTCAAAGGCTTTTATCGACAATCACATGACATTTATGCAAAGAGTCAGTATTTGCAGTGTTGGCGCTTCTTTTTCAGGACCTTTGCAATTCGACTGGGCTGCTCTCAATCAACTTCTGGGCCAAATCCTGACTGATAGCAACCCATTCTTTCATAATCACTTCTTGGAGTTTGTCAGAATTAGTGGGTTTTTGTTTGTCCACCCGCCTCTTGAGGATTGACCACAAGTTCTCAATGGGATTAAGATCTGGGGAGTTTCCAGACCATGGACCCAAAATTTCAACGTTTTGGTCCCCGAGCCACTTAGTTATCAGTTTTGCCTTATGGCACGGTGCTCCATCGTGCTGGAAAATGCATTGTTCTTCACCAAACTGTTGTTGGATTGTTGGAAGAAGTTGCTGTTGGAGGGGTTTTTGGTACCATTCTTTATTCATGGCTGTGTTTTTGGGCAAAATTGTGAGTGAGCCCACTCCCTTGGATGAGAAGCAACCCCAAAAATGAATGGTCTCAGGATGCTTTACTGTTGGCATGACACAGGACTGATGGTAGCGTCACCTTTTCTTCTCCGGACAAGCCTTTTTCCAGATGCCCCAAACAATCGGAAAGAGGCTTCATCCGAGAATGTTTTTTTGGAGAGAAGTGGCTTCTTTGCTGCCCTTCTTGACACCAGGCCATCTTCCGAAAGTCTTGGCCTCACTGTGCGTGCAGATGCGCTCACACCTGCCTGCTGCCATTCCTGAGCTCTGCACTGGTGGCACTCCGATCCCGCAGCTGAATCCTCTTTAGGAGACGATCCTGGCGCTTGCTGAACTTTCATGGACGCCCTGAAGCCTTCTTAACAAGAATTGAACCTCTTTCCTCGAAGTTCTTGATGATCCTATAAATTGTTGATTTAGGTGCAATCTTAGTAGCCACAATATCCTTGCCTGTGAAGCCATTTTTATGCAACGCAATGATGGCTGCAGGCGTTTCTTTGCAGGTCACCATGGTTAACAGTGAAAGAACAATGATTTCAAGCATCACCCTCCTTTTAACATGTCAAGTCTGCCATTCTAACCCAATCAGTCTGACATAATGATCTCCAGTCTTGTGCTCGTCAACATTCTCACCTGAGTTAACAAGACGATTACTGAAATGATCTCAGCAGGTCCTTTAATGACGGCGATGAAATGCAGTGGAAAGTTTTTTTCAGGATTACGTTAATTTTCATGACAAAGAAGGACAAATTCATCTGATCACTCTTCATAACATTCTGGAGTATATGCAAATTGCTGTTATAAAAACTTAAGCAGCAACTTTTCCAATTTCCAATATTTATGTAATTCTCAAAACTTTTGGCCACGATTGTACAATAACTGTTGCTTTATCCAGGAGCTTTTGATGTTAATGTTTTTATCTAATATTTTAAAAATCCTCTTACAAGGTTGCTGCAAAATCTTAATGCTACATTCGGAACATTGTGTCAGGAACCATCTGAGAGCAACCTATAGTTGTTCGTCCCCGGCTCCTCCCATCAAGGGGTTTCAATCCACATAATTTATTTTTTAAACAGTTGGACATCCTTTCTGACAGTGAATGGGTTCAAACTGATCCTAGGCCTTTTGATGGCAATGGTGGTGTAGTGGTTAGCACTGTCGCCTTGCACCTCCAGGCCCCGGGTTCACTTCCCAGCCAGACTCGATTCCCGTCTTTGTGTGTATGTGAGTTTGGGTGTTCATCCCGTGCTTGGTGGGTTTCCTCCCACAGTCCAAAGACCTGCAGATAATTGGCGTTCCCAAATTGCCAGGAGCGTGTATATGTGTGTGTGCTCTGTGATGGATTGGCAGCCTGTCCAGGGTGTACCCCACCTAGTGCCCTAAGCCTCCTGGGATAGGCTCCAGGCCTCCTGTGACCCAGAATACAGGATAAAGCGGTGTAGATATACAATGATATTATTGTATCTCACAGCACTGATAAATTCTCAGTTGTGATTCATCAGAAGGGGTTCTCTATGCAGTATTTCTAGACCTTTAATATTAACAGATATAAAAGTCTGTAAGGAAATGCTTATTTCTGCTATAATGGTAAACTGCTATAATGCTATAATGGTAAACTTTGGGTTTCTTTGGTAGAGGAACATTTTCAGTGCCGTGTATTTGGTCTTATTAATTTTATTAGATAAGGTAAAAAAAAAAGAAGCTGGAGAAGGAACAGCTTGTTTATAGCTTCCGAAACATCAGCGTGAACTGGAACAGAATGGATATAACTTTTCTGTGTATAAATACTTGTAACACTTAAGTGTATAATTATCATCTTGGTAAAATAATCAACTCCACTTCATTGATTATTTCTCCTTAGACAGAACATAAGTGTTGTGTTTTATCTAAACAGATCACATTCTGAATGTAATGAGATTCTCTCCTAATCACGGCCCCTAAAACAATTCGAACGGTTTCACACATTCCACAGTAAAAATACTTTTTGACCAAAACCAGAGATGCCTGAGCATATTGCTCACCGGTCTCTGTTCTTCATTTCACTGACTGCACAGGGAGTATTGTGGTTTTACCTGCAGGAGTCTCAGCACAGTGACAGATGTGTGACTATGACGCATTAACCCTCAGGACAATTTTTTGTTTTATTTATTTATTTATTTATTTTTTATTAGAAGCCTCAGCATCCACAAATCCACACTGAAACTGGTCTTTATGAATCCCTGACATTATATCTAGACAAAAGCTCTTCAATAATCAGATAGCACACATAAGGATGTGCGAAACTAAAGACATAAAAAGAAAAGAAAGTCAAGCTGACGCGAATACAGCCATTGTGAGCTCACATGGTAGCCAGATACACAGATCCTCTCTTATCAGTGCGTGTTGCATGTTGGAGTTCAACACAAGATTGAAATCTCTCTAACTGTCAGCCTGTAATGTTCCCGGCATTAGGTCATCACTCAGCAAAGGGCTTTGACCTCACAGACTTTCCAGGCCATTGAGGGCTAAGAGGATAAGATAAAGTCCTGATTTCAGTGCACACCAAATATAGTCCTAAACAAGGGCCTGTTGTTAGATGCCCCGCCAAAAGACATCATCAAGCCATAAATCCTGACATAAACGTATGAAGATTCGACCGTGCGATGTGGAATGGTGCTTATGTAGACACTTCGTGATAGAAAAATTATTAGGGTTTTTATTTTTCACGTGTAATTCATTTGATTTGATTTGATTTTCCAATGCTCACTTTTTTAAACACCTTCAATTAATTAGTGTTAAATTAATTTTTTTTTGTGATATTTTCTCATGATTTGTTTATTGATTACACTTGATTACGCACATGTTTTTGCCCCATCTCACAGCATGGTTTTCCCCGCACATGATGTCCAGCAAACTCCGTGTGACCTTTTTGTGTGAAGAAAAGAAATCACATGTTACCCATGTGTTCATGTTTCTCCTGTTTGATTTAATGAATTAATTAATTTATTTATTTATTCATTTTTACATAGTGTTTTATCACATATTAGGCACTTTCTCATACAATTATCTTATTTCCACGCGTTAGCCTAATTTTCACATCTAAGGCAAGAGGTGGTTGTTTTTGGTTTTCTCACTTTATTTTAGTACATACTTTCATATATTACGTTTTCACATTAAGGGGATTTTGTACCTGTGGAGCAGTTGACTCACTCACGTATTCTTACTCATCGTCTATACCGCTTTTCCAGGGGGGCCTGGAGCCCATGCCAGGAGGCATGAGGCAGGAAACATCAATCCATTGCAGGACACATAAAGCGCATTTATTATTTACATGGTTTTTTTTTTGTTTTTTTTTTTTAATCTGACATGGTTAATTTATATTCAGATGGTAATTTTTAACAGGTAGGACATGTGTCTTTATTTATTTATTTATTTATTTATTTATAATATCCCACATGAATAATTTATTTTCACATCTTATATTTCTTTTTATATATTTAGACAATAATGTTTTGTGGCATGCGTAGCAAAAAGTCAGGAATGAACAATGTGGCTTGTAATGTGAACACAGCTGAAGAGTCAATTCAGACCGAGAGGGCGGCAAAACTTTTTGGTCGGCTGTTAGAGGAGTTTATTATTAACCAAGAAAAAAAAAAAAAAAACTCACAGACTTTGAGGAAGCCTGAAGAACTGAATACTAAACATTAGAAATGTATTTAGGATTATGTTAATTACTCCAATTACTCAATCAGACATGAGAGCACCATATGTTGTTTTCTTTAAATCTTGAAATGCATTCAGCATATACAATGTGTTTGTGTTCTTGTCTTCTACATAACTGAAGAACACAATCTGTGTTTGCATTACCCGCCCCCCCCCCCCCCCCCCGACACACACACCTCCTCTTCCTTTTGCCTACCTAAAACAACCACCAGTCAAAGCCTCCACATTCATACATATGGATGTTTATAGCGTTCCACTTCCTCTCCAACGCACCCACACACACCCATTAAGCACTTCAGCACTTCAGAGGGGACAGCGCTACAAAAAAAAGGGGGACGATTTTTTTTTTTTCTGTGCAAACACAGAGCACTGACAGCCTATGTATGTGTCGCATTTCTGCGTGCATGTGTGTGTGTGTGTGTGAGTGAGTGAGTGTGTGAGTGTGTGTGTGTGTGTGCTGTTGACAGCCTGTCTCCGTAGTGTATGGTAGGTGGTGTGGAAAGCTCAGCAGATGCTGGCTGCTAATTGTAAGCTGGCAGCTGAGGTTTTGCAGAGCACCTGAGCTGTGCGAACAACACCGCCACGTCGTCACACACAGTCAGATGATTCAAACTGCATTTTGGAAAAAAAAAAAAAAAAAGGAAAAAAAGAAGAGAAGAAGGAAAATGAGTGTTTGGAATATGGATAGATCTTTACTTTCTTTTTGAACAAATAATTGGTCCAGAGTGAAGGGTTTTGATTGGTGGATTAAAATAATAAAAAGAATTTAAAGATAAAAAGAATGACATATTCAAGGACAAAACAACAACACTATGCTACGCGGGGTGTGGTGTCTGGGTTGGGCTTATTGCTAGGAGGGCGTGGCATTTATTTCTATGTATTTTCCTGCCATGCATTAGCTACAGTTGTCTCTTTAAAGTGAAGCGTCACTACAAATCAATACAAAGTGCTGCTGATTGATCACTGTTATTCCATGATGAAACACAGATGCTATCTTCATTGAAGTGGCCTCTCCTAGGGTTTTATAGATTAATGAACTGATCCATTCACGAGTCACCCCTGTGGCACAGTGGGGGGAAAAAAATTAAAGACTTGATGAAGCCACTTTGTTTTGCCCTAATGGTTGATATCACTTCTCATGAAGTGTCCAGGTTGCCCCTGCAGTTGTGTTGATGGATACAACATAAAATGAAAATAAAATCCTTGCGTTATTGAAGTTAATTTCGATGTGGCAAGTGCTGTGCGAAAGAGTGGCTCCAGACCTGTGGGTTGCGCATCACTAGAACTAATCCCACTCAGCTAGTTTAGAGTCGGATCAGTGGTGCATGCACGCTCGGAGAGGCTGCTTCTGAGGCTATGAAAGTTCTCATTTAACATGGAGGGGATACTTCCCATATACTGCTGTAGGAACATCATACTCATTCTATCATAAAGCACAATGTACAGTATAAGGAGCTACATACAGATTACAAAATCAACTACAAGGAGCGTTCATCATAAGCCATGACTTGTGGTGAAGTTTCTCATGGATGAAGCAATACAAATGTGTGTATAGATGTATAGACTTCAAGCCCCTACAGTGATGAGACTCTTAGCTGCAGTAAAACATTAGAATGCATGAATGTCCATGAATGATGAATGAACCCAGGTAAGGTGGATCTGAGCCCACTGCAGTCATTCCTGTGAACATTCAGCAAGTGGAACACCTGATCCTTGAAATAACTTGCTGCCAACTTGTGGAAGAGATGCATCCGTCTGTGGGAACTCTACACACTATCATTCAGCAACACCACTTGCGCATTACAGGAACTTGGCTGGGAGTTATTGCCACATCCCCCGTACAGTACTGACCTCGGCATTTCCAAGCCATTTCCACATGTTTTGGGCCACTAAGTAGTCTGGTCATGGCTCCGGCGTACACCGACAACTTTCTACCTTGATGGTGTCCAAGCACTAGTGAAACACTCGGATACTGTAAGTGCGTCAGTGTCGCAGGGGATTATATAGGGAAATAAAGGTAGATTTTACCGGTATAACTGTGTTCTGTTATTCTGCGTGGTCAAAAGTCCTGCTTTGACCTTTACGGTTAACCATCATTCATTTCTGTATACGTGCATTTTAAAAACTGTAAATCACTAAAAAGTGTAATATGTAAATATATTTAAATGTAATTACTTTTTTTCATTATCAGTGTAAAACAGAGACTCCTTTCATAAACACTATATGAATATTTCCTTAACATTTTAGAAAAAAAGTTTATTCGTATACAGAAAATATGTATTTTGCCTTGCAAGTACAGCACTCTTCAAGCTGCTGTAATAATAATAATAATAATAATAATAATAAATCTGTTTAGCACCATGAAGTAATTAGGCTGATTAGGTTCACATTCCTGCTTTTATGTAAAATAAATGAATAAATATATAAAATTAAAGTAAATGGTGATTTAATAACAGGGCTGATTAAAAGATCTGGAAGTTGATCAAACTCCAATTTATTCAATTGTTTTATTATTTGATACGTCTGATTTCCACAGCAGATTAAAGGACTGAATTGGAATCTCCACAGAAAATCCATTTTGGTTCATGACTTGGCTTAATGCGTCTCTGGGAAACAGGCCCAGTGATGGGTTAGAGAGTTTTTTTTTTTTTTTTTCCATCTCATCTGGCTCAAATCAGCAATAAACACTTTGATCAAACAAATTAAAGATGGCACAGGGATAACCCATTTCTCAGCTCAAATGTGCCCAGAGCAATATTTGAATCATTCATATGAACGTCTTATTGAATAGCATAAGCAATACTCTATAACATTTTGAAAATTATCATCTCACCTTTATAGCCGTGCAAATGGAGAGGACGTTGTGATTCATGTTACATCACGTCTTCATGTTATTAGAAACTGACCCGAAATGATTATTTGATGCGTTTTACAAACCACATTAAAGAACTTGCTTGGGCGTAACATCTACTTCCATTAGAGGCCATTAGACGTAAACTGGACCAAAGCTGAAGTGTTGCTCCGGATTTTAAAACTGAAAGACCATATTGCCTTGTGTCTGTCTGGTTGAGACTAGATGTGTGAATCATGACTGGGACCATACAGAACAACAACAGAAAAAAAATTCAGAAAGTTTTTATTTTCGCATAATGTGACTGGTCTGATATGATAATCTCACATCTTAATCTTAATCTCATATATTAATCTCATTTAATATAAATGTTCAGAATCCATTCATTCATCCTTAGCAACTGGCTGGTTAAGGACATGGTGGTTTCAAACACGTTTACCTGAAAATGCAGACACAAACAAAATGAATAATTAAAATCACAGTAAAATGTATGTGGGACCTTCAAGGCAAAATGAGACTTTTAATTTTTGATTGTGCAGAATAACAGAATGCAGTTCTGAGAGTAAAAACCCTCCCTTTATTCCTCTATATAATCCACTGCTACACTAATGCTCTAATCCCAGTGTTTCACTAGCGCTTGGACACCATCTCGGGAGACGGTTTCTCAGTACATCAGAGCCATGATCAAACTGTTTGCTTCATGTCGGAACATCTGGCCTCCCAGGAACTCCTTTAATAGCCCAAACATGTGGAAATGACCTGGAGCGAGGATAAGGCAAAAACCTGTGCAGGAACTAATACGTTTTTTTTTTTTTTTTCAAGTGGTGTTGGTGTAGAGTAAATGTTAATCAGTTTCACTTCTCCATTTATGAGACAGTTCATCACAAGTCCTGGTTTCACTTAAACGCCCGTCCCTCGTTCATCTCTAGTTCAAACCAAGATGTGCATGTGCTAGTGTGATGATTCCTGATCTAGATATCGACTAAGACTGTGAACTTGAAGATGGTTATAGCTTTAATATTTACAACATGTGTTTTTTAGTTGTTGTTTTTTTTTTTTGCCATCTTGTTTTGTTTAGCTTTTTGCTGATTTGGCGCAACATACTTGAATCGACATATTCTCACTCATTCCTGACCTCGGACACCCTGCACATACAAACGTTGCATGTGTTTCATTTTTATCCTCCAACCCCCAGCATTTCCAGAGGTAGTGAAAACAGACTGGGATTTAGAATGTAACCAAAAACTTGCATCAGCACATCTCCAAATGCTTGCATGAATTGTTGCCTGCCTTGGCTTGACAACTTGCATCATTTTAATTATATTCCTTCAGTTTGACTTGCAACATACACAACAACCTAGTAATACTGACACTGAAAATGTGATCTTGTGCCATCCGAGGCACTGCCAGTATACATAAATCACACTCCTGACTCATAGCTAAACTGTTTGAGTGCTTTTTAACGGAAGACTACTCCTAGGAGGTTTGGATGGCTGTCTGTGTAGTGTGACAGAACTTTCTGGTTTGATGATACCGTGTAGGAGGAATCGCAGCCCGAGCAGCACCACACTCACACTATCAAGCAGGTTGTTGAGTAGCGGCCTGCATATTTTCTAATCCCCCAGAGTAAGTGTGCTCAAGCCAAGTTCTGTGGGAGGCTTTGCTTATGTGCTGATAAAAAAAAAAAAATATATATATATATATATATATATATATATATATATATATATATATATATATGGCACAATGTGTGAGTGCAGGTTTCTCGGAGTCAAGGCGAGCTCGCGGCTGATGAAACACATTCCCGGAGCCAGAGTCCAATCTGAATTCAAATGAGCCCTTACTTCCTTTGCTCTTGCTTCTACTCAGCAGGCAAAAACCAACATCTTAATTCAGTGCATTCCTGAATACACTTACACCGAACATTTCATCTCAAATAGGACGAGATAGTATGATTTCACCAAGTGCACTCCTGCACTGTAGATTACCAGGGGAAGTGAGCTACTTCCCAGGAATACTTTAACCTAATCTCTGTACACGGCAAATTTCCGTGGAAAAAAAAATAAATAAATAAAACACATGGTTCCCTCCACTGAGAAAGGTCACTTGTAAATGGAAGCCTCAGGGCAGTTACTGGAATCCAAGAAAAATGAAATAAAATATGCGAATGTATAACACAAAGTCACAGTCATTAAACCCTCTGTAAAAATGAGGTGGAATGAAACAATCTTCTAAAATGCTTTTGTGCTGCCCATTTGTGCCAACAAACCAACGCAAGTACTTTGTGAAGTAAAACCTACACGCCCCGGTCAAGGTGTTTGCAAATGAAGCTTTATATCAATATTTCATCTTTTTAACAGAGCCACGTTTTTATAAATAGGAATTTCTAAGTATCTTGTTGTATGCAAAAAGGTTTCAGTCATTCCCATGAACATCCAGAGAGCAGAACATCCTGATCCTTGGAAAAGCAATGGGCCGTTAAAGGAGTTCCCGGGAGGTCAGCGTTTAAGAGGTAGAGCAGGCAGTCTGATCATGGCTTTGGCATGCTGAGAAAACTTTTTCTCGTGGTAGTATCCAAGAACTAGTGAAACTTGGGGATGACTGCATTAGTGTAGCAGGGTATTATATAGAGAAATAAAGGGAGTTTTTGCTCTCAGAAGTGTGTTCTGTTATTCTGGACAATCAAAAGTCCTGGTTTAACTTGTAAACCCTTGAATTATTGCTTGATTAAAAACAACTTACCTAGATACCTGAATGGTAGACTCACCAAATAAATGTTAACATTTTTGGAATGAGTCTCCACTTTTGGTTCTTTTGGTTCCAGCACAGGAAAGTCAGTGGATGTTGGGGGCATTACTGTACGTACAATGTATTGCAAAAATACAATGTATTGTTTATTAATTAATATCTATTTTTATTTGATTATTGGCAAATTGTTGTTAATAAAAGTATTAAATATGTGTTTTTCTTGTTCTTATTTATTAGTTTGTTTGTTTGTTTGTTTGTTTGTTTGTTTGTTTGTTTGTTTGTTTTGCATTATAATTCAGATCCAGGACAATTTTATGTTTTTTTAATATAATGTAATAATTATAATACTAATAATACTAATAATACTACTACTACTAATAATAATTATTATTAGTAGTATTTATAATTATAATTAATTATAATGATATTAAATGTATAATAATAATAATAATAATAATAATAATAATATTATTATTATTATTATTATTAATATTGTTGTTGTTATTATTATTTTTTTTCTTTATTATTATTTATTTTTTCTTTTTTCTTTTTTAATTTTTTTTTCTTTTTTTCCTTTATTATTATTTATTTATTTTTTTCTTTCTTTTTTTTCTTTTTTTCTTTTTTTCTTTTTTTTCTTTATTTTTTTTTTTTAAATTTATTTATTTTTTTTTTTATTAGTAGTATTAGTATTATCATAATAAATGGTTGTTTTCTTTAAAAAGAAATCTTCCAGTTCCTGAGGGAAAATACTACTACTAATAATTATTAGTAGTAGTAGTAGTAGTATTTATAATTATAATTAATTATAATTATATTAAATGTATAATAATAATAATAATAATAATAATAATAATAATTAATATTATTATTATTATTATTATTATTATTATTATTATTATT